>APFE030645120.1:0-32340 GCA_000404065.3 Pinus taeda
AGTCAAACCCATGTAGGACATGATCAAGAAGGATCCAATCTACAACTAGGGCAAAACGGAAAAGTATGCATTCACTATTATCAAGCAAGTTATTGTAGAGGGACATGTACTCTACATTGCAAACTTGAAAAGGATTTCCTGCTATACACCTTCACCTTCGATAATTCGCTCACTGCAATACACACTTAGAACGATGAGATGAGTGACGAACGCCCCATCTACTTCATGAAAGAAAACATGCAAGGACCCAAAATCAACTTCCTCGCCATTGACAAACAAGCATATGTAGTTTACAAGGTGGTGAAACAATTCAGACCCTACTTGCTAAAGAACCACTGTATAGTCTACGTCCCTCATCCAGCAGTCCGCACATTGCTTGTACAATAAGAACTGGTTGAATGATGTGCAAAATGGATGGCAGTCTTGTAAGAATATGATCTTGACATCAAGCCAGTTCACATGGTCAAAGGCCATGGGCTTTGTAGACTCGCAAATGAAGAAATACACTCGTAGGAGGAGGAAGAAGAGCTCGTTGGCTAGGAGAAGGAAGTTGAAATGTATCATGTAGTGTGAGCAACACCCATTGAACATTCAAACTCTTGGTATGCAGATGTGCACTAGTACTTTGAGAGAGAAACTGTACCCTCTCACTTTTTCATAAAACAGAAGAGGGCATTACACCTCAAAACTTTAGAATATTAGTTGGTGCACAAAGTGCTTTACAGGAAGCACAACAATGGAGTTTTGCTCAGGTCCCTGAAGGCACATGAACCAGAGAAGGTACTACAAGATCTACATGACAGACTCACCAGGGGCCACTTCGCAGGACACACCACTACACACAAAGTTATGCGATATGGTTTCTACTGGCCCACATTAATCAAGGATGGACACACTTATGCCCACAAGTGCTCGGTTTGTCATTGATGCACTGACAGAACAAAAAGGTTAGCAACCCCACTGCACCCTGTTGTAGTGACCAAACCATTCCAACAATGGGGCCTAAACATCATTGGGGAAATTTTCCCACATTCATCAAAACAACACCACTACATTCTCATAAAAATTGATTACTTCATGCGATGGACAAAAGCAGTTCCACTCAAGAAAGTGAACGATTAGGAGGTTATTAGCTTCCTCCAATAGAATATCATTTCATGCTTTGGCATTCCAGTATCACTTGTTTTTTATAATGCAACATACTTTTCATATTTGAAACTTAATGATTTTGCATTATAAAATGGTATTGTGCTGAAACTCTCATCTAACTACTACCCATAGGGAAATGGTCTTGCAGAATCCATGAACAAAAACCTTCTCTGCATAATCAAAAAGATTGTTTACTCTAAGCAGTGCAATTGGAATTCCACCCTGACGAATGCAATATGGGCTGACCGCATAACACCCAAACTCTCTTTGAATACCTCACCATACTTCCTGGTCTATGGTAAAGAGGCCATCCTACCACCCATTATCTACTTGCCAGTACTTCAGCTATCTCAAGAATCCCAAGGCAAGCCTTGTCAACTAGTTCAACACAGGATAGATACACTCCAAAAGCTTCAGGAAGAAAGGATGAGAGAAAAATCAAAATTTACACTCCACTAGAACCATATCAAGAGATGGTTCGATAAGAAGTCTGTAGGGAAAGCTAACTTCGGTATTGGTGACTTGGTCTTGAAATGAGATAAATTTCATGAAGACAAAGGTAAGCATACAAAGTTCCAATCCCTATGGATTGGTTCATATACTATCCATGAGAAGCTTGACCCACACACGTACCATCTACAATCAATTGATGAGAAGATTGACAACCTTCCTGTCAATGACCAAGATCTCAAACACTCTTTGTAGTAGGCCAGGTTGCACCTTGTGCCATGTACATAGTCTACTTTCTTTTCTTTTTTCATTTTTGTTTTCCTTGCTTACTATTTTTATTTGTTTTTTGTTTGGTTTGCTTAATACCTTACTATTTTGTTTTCCGAAAATAAGTTTTCCCATCTACTAAGTTCTGCCTTTTGAATGAGTATGTGGCTGAGATATGAAAAAACCTGTAACACTAAAGCACTTGGCTAGTCTTGTGTCGTCTTCTCTATGCTTGGTTATAACCTTTGGCCAATGAAGTCTTGAGGGAAAATACGAGCCATTTGTAAGGGGAGTTTTGGTCCAACCATGAACTTGTGTCCACATTGGGAAGCCCCATGCCTATACTCAGCCTTCTATCCTATGTGTTCAAGCTCATCTGATTAGTAGAAACAGAGAAGGGGAAAACCTAAACGGGAAAACCTATGTCGAAGGTCTTACATTCTTCTCTAAAGGAACAACCTCTTCTGCTCTCAATATGTTGGGATCCCTCTTCTACCCCAAAAATAAATAAGTGCCTATGCACAATCCTCTTAAAAAATACAAGGATGAAAGAAGAGAAAGGGTTCATGTGTAGAGAGGTGAAGAATGCAACTCCACTGGGGTACTAACTAGGTTCACTAATAGTGGATCAATGTGTGTGTTCTTGCATGACTCCATTGGGGTACTGTCTAGGCCTACCAAACTACCCTTCCTGATTTTGAAACACTACGATCAAGCTGAACTTTTGTTATGTTTGACTGAGCTGGAAAAAGGTGAACCATGTCTGTCCATGGGGTAAGTAGGGAAGTTGAAGTAACCCGCACAACGATTCAATACTCCCCGAAAGACCAAGGCCATGTGATGTTAATGAACAAAAATAGAGAAGTTGGAGTTCTACCAATGTCTTGCCAAGTGATGTAGCAGTTGCAACACCCTCCAAAATTTTGGCCCGCATCCAATTTCGGAGCCTCCTATGAGAAGTTTTACTTGATGTTTACACACACTCAGGATCACCTCGTTAGCTCATGTGAACCTTTGCACCACCTTTCTTGATCGTTCAACATACAAATTTTGCATATTGATAATAATGTCATGCTTGTGACCATGTTTTGGCTATACACAAGGTCTCTGCTTCATGTGTACATGTTGTATTCGCTATGTAAACATATGTTGCGCTCACACGCATAGTCGTATGCACTGTCCTGCAAGCATTATCGTAGTTGTCCAATGATCAATCACAAGCATCGTGCTTGTCGACTTTGACCATCAGTCGGTCATGTTGAGCATGTCTGTCTAGATATTTTGAGTCATCTCATCGTCAATTCATATAAGTGTGTGTTTGCAAGATTGTGTATGCACCTTTCATTTGATCACACACTTCATCATTTTGCTGAAATTCTAAAGACTAGCTCACCCTCTAAGAACCGGATCTTCACCCCACCATTGACTCGATCAACTATCACCCAGAACAGCACAAAAGCACCCAACAAGCCATTTCAATTTGCATTTCCCACAAGCTGATCAATCAACCCTTCTGTTGGTCAACCAGAAAGTTTGACTCAGTAGCCACCCCGGGACTGACTCCCCTAAAAAATTACATAGAGGCTGCAGACCTTGCCCACTCCATTGACTGAGAAAATTGCACTGATAGGTCAAACAAGTACCCAGTTCTTGTCCTTGTATTCCTTAAAAAATTACACAGTTTTCCCAACTAGCTCACCAGTCAACTGACTGGCTACTCACCCGGAAAACTGTGCAAATTTCATGAGAAAGCCCTCTACTGACCAGCTGTCCGCTCAGCTCAGAAATTGCCCAAAGGGGGTTAGTAGGCTAGCCTCCGAGCTTCAGTGTAGTTTTTCCTGCATGAAGCTCCCAGCATCCAACTCCCTCCAAGAATTTTGCATATTTTGCTGCCAAGCTTCCTGCAGCCTGCTACCAACTCGCTCCAGGAACTGCGTAGTTTTTTCTGCTAGGCTCCCACTGCTCTCTCCCTCCAGAAATTGTGTAGATTTTGCCTTCCCAACGTTCCTGTAGCCCAGAATGCTCCTCCCAAAAATTGTGCAGATTAGTCCTCTAGCCGAGCTAGATCTCGTGGACAATCATTGTCGATCCAGATTGCCTGTCACCATCTCCCAGTGACTTCTACGTAGTTTTCACTAGCATTGCCGGAGCCTCCATCCCATATCGAAGCTTGCCTCGTGTGGTTTTGTAGCCTTGTATTCTCTCCTGTTCATCTACATCTGAATTGATCATGCATCATCGTAAACTAGGAAGTTTATGGATTTGTTATCATCTCATCATGAGTGACTGCAGATAAAGGTACACAAACAAACATGGCGTGACGACGGATGGGATGAACAAAGAGAGTACATGTAGAAGGACATGTTTGTGAACAAATGAACAAACAATGCATGTGAAGAGATGTGCTCGCAAACGAATGATCATGCAAAGATGTGTTCGTAGATAGACAGATGGATTAACATGTGAAGATGTGTTCGTGGATGGACAGACGGATGAACACACACTTTTCATGAACAGACGAACCTATCAAGCATGCCAACATACAAGCAAGGAGCAATGTGCAAATGCAACAACAAGCAAACCCAATGACCATTGAAGACTCCGCATTACTTGCCATGTGGAGGTGAAGCTGTGACACACCATGAGGACATCCATCACCTAACAGCACCGTAGCTCAACATGCACACCAAGAGCAACATGAATGTACCAGTACTATCATGTCGATTCTTGTCAAGAGTCATGTCGTCCACATCCCTACTGTGGACCATATTTTTGATCAATGTAATGTAACATGGAATTCTAATAGACCCACTTGTCATATGAAGAGCCATGAAAAGTTGAAAGGTCATGGAAGTCAAGAAGTCATGAGGGAAGTCGAATAGTCACAAGGGTCAGTTTCACGCTTGGCTGTAAATACCCCCTCATTCGTACATGCAATGAATTTTCACCTTCACTCCTCCCACATAGCCTTGAGAGTATATAATATTTTCTTTGAAGAGAAAGTAGTGGCTCCAACGCCCCACCCATGGGGTTAGTGATATATGGTGTATCGATGTGTCTTGGAACATTTGCTTAATTTAGAAGCCTGCTAACAGTCCACCACATTTTCACACATGTGTTGTAACTGTTTGTAATATTCGTCTTGAACACTTGTAATGCATGTTTCTTTAACCTTTGTTTAACACTTGGATTCATTTAGCTATTCTAATACATATATTCTCATGAAAATGTGTTGTATAAGTTTTTAATGCTATCCTGCCCATGTTGGTCACCTCCTGAACATTAGACAGAACCTTTCACGTAAAATTTCTATAGTGATCGTCGCACTCATGTGGATTTCCCACTGAGTGTTGTACGTGTTATCTTCCCTTGTGTGTTGTGACTATTGCATCCATGTGGATTACTCCTTCGGAAGCTGTGCACATCCTGTTGTGTTGTGTGCTCATAATAGAGTTGGGTTTCCTCCCATCCGACTTGGGACACACTCCCACCCTTCCTCTCTTTGGTGAAAGAACCTTGACACAAATAAAACTATCAATCACGAGGAACACAAACCTTACTACTAGAAGATGAAGCAGGCCACTCTCTTGTGCTGACAAACAAGAGCTAAGGAGAACATTTAAGATAATGGAAGCTAGGCCATCATACCAGATGGGGCTCCCACACCAAACGGTGTGAAGTTTAGTTGGGACTTCATACATGGGTGATTCCCTAAATGTTGGTGGATCCATCACCGTCAACATTTCTGGCACTAGAAGGAGGGTCACCAGTTATTTATGGCTAAACGTCCTCTCAAAATCACTCATCAACCATTTGATGAAGGAAGTAACTCACACTCCCTCTCACCTACGTGTGACTCTGTAGTTGGTTACTCCTGACCTCCCAAGACTAAACACGAAATTCCATATCACCACCTACACTCTGTTCATCCTATCACCCACCAATTTATGAAAGCAGTTGGACTAATCCTAAGAATACATCATCTTCCATATGCATCAAGGAAGCCAAAAGCCACTCCCATAGGGTTTTTGTATCATCAATGGAAGAAGCAGTTCTTGCCACACTTGAAGGTATGGCATAAACTATTGAAGATAGAGAGGAGCCTCTGATATTTCGACAGGGAGAAAGATACACCCTTGTGATCTTTGGCTTAGACTCTGGTATAGGAGGTAGAGGGGAAGGCAGCAGAGGAGGCGGAGGCAGAGATGAACCAATGGACTCAGAGCTAGAATATTTAGATTCTAAAGAAGAGGAGGAGGGCGAAGAAGAAGAAGAGATGGCTAGAAAAAATCTGGAATGGATGACTGAGGGACCATTGGCTCTTCGAGGTGATTTGCACAAGTTTCCGAAGTAGGCAGAGAGAATGAGCATCAAGTTCAACCTTAATAGCACACTGAAGGCAGAAGACCATTTGGAAAACTTCTACCTGTAGCTATAGACCCTTGAGGTATGGTACAATGGTGTAGCATGTATATTGTTTCCACATACTTTATATGGTCACGTAGCTGCATGGTATCATAACCTTCTGGCCAACTCCATACAGAATTGGGGTGCGTTCAAACGCATGTTTCTTGAAAAAATTACTCATGACAAGAACCGAGCCATGTTACTCAAAGAATTGAGAACCTGAAGATGGAGGGGAAAGAAAATGTTAAAGAATTCAATAAGAGGTTTACGTGCATATTGAACAAGTTTGTAGTAGACCCAAAACCTCATGACTCTATCAGTTTTGATTACAACACATCTGCACTACCAACCAACATTGTGTAGTTCCTTAAGCGAGATGTGAAACCAACATTACTGGAGAAATACAAAGAGGTTATTACTGTTGAGAAGAACCTAATCACGATTGGAGTCATCAAGGATGATGAACCAACAATGGAATCCAAAGACGCGAGTAGGAAGTCCCAAGCAGTGGTGAGCAAAGTTAGAGAGAAAGAAACCAATGATATTGAAACTCTCACTTGCCTCATCAAAAACTTGACAACAGAAATGTCTGATCTTAAACAGTGAAAAACAGATGCATCTACAAGTAACCATCCACCCAGATAGAGACAAGGGAGCATGTCATCAAGAAGCAACCATGTCCCAATGAAAACTATGCAGAGCTCTATGTTCTAGCTTGATCGATGCATGAACCCCGAATTCTGTTCATTCCATGAAGATGGTCACCTAAAGAATTCTTGTTTAGATTGGAAGTGAGTTGTAGACTCAGTATATAGTCGTACATTTAACTTGGACAACAATATGCAGGAAAAAATAGGAGATACGGATAATGACGAAGATGTTGCACTTGATGAAGCATCAAGTTCTAGGCATGTGGTAAACATGTATCAATGGTTACAAGTAGCACTGAAGATGAACACTGAGAAGCAGGCCCAAAATAAAAATGACCATTACAACCTCAGGAGTAAGGGGGCTCCCCCTACAGTTGGGGAAGTGCAAGAAAATATGAGACTGCTAATGAGGAAGGTTGATCCACTAGCCGTCCCAAAGGAGAAAATGCAAAATAAGACTGGGAAGACAATGCAAGACAAGAGTAAGTCCATGAGTAGCAAACTACAGAATACTCCACCGAAAAACATGATCACCAGTGTTTCCATGGACACCTCGGTGAGTCTACCCTCTCTGGATTACAACATCATGGATAACATGAAGAAAACTCACGTGAACATCAGTTTGTTTGAGTTAGCTAAGTTCCAGAGTCAATGAGACATCTTGTTGCGCACACTAGGATAGACAACAACAGAAAGCACAACCTCTACTACCAAGAGAGCAAGCACACCTCCCAGATCACTTTGAACTATGCTAAACACACTCCGGATGGAAAAAGAAAACTTAGGTTGCCCTCATTCCAGCTCTCATTTAAAATATTCAACTGTAATGTTCACAACTGCTTGGTTGATTCTAGCGTTGCAGCCAATGCCATGCCTCTTTCCATTGCTAAAAGGATCAATACACAATGGAGCAAGACATTCACACAAATAATCCAACTTGATCGAACATCTGTACTAGCCATTGGTGAACTTATATATGTGATCATTCGACTATATCACAATGGTTGAGTTCAACAATGCATCAACATTGTCATTGTGGACATACCAGAAGCATATGGCTTACTACTTAGCTGAACATCCTCTCACACTCACTCATCAACCATATGGTCAAGGAAGTAAATCACACTTCTTCTCACCTACGGGTGACTCTATAGTTGGTTACTCCTCACCTCCCAGGACTAAACACAAAATTCCATATCACCACCTACACTCTGTCGATCCCATCACCTGCTAGTTTGCGAAAGAAGTTGCACTGATCTCAAGAATACATCATCTTCGATATGCATCAAGGAAGCCAAAAGCCACTCCCATAGGGTTGTTGTATCATAAGTGGAAGAAGCAGTTCTTGCCACACTTGAAGGTATGGCAGAAACTATTGAAGACAAAGAGGAGCCTCTGATCTTTTGACAGGGAGAAAGATACACCCTTGTGATCTTTGGCTCAGACTCTGGTATAGGAGGTAGAGGGGAAGGTAGTGGAGGAGGCGGAAGCAGAGACAAACTGATAGACTCAAAACCAGAACAGTCATATTCTGAAGAAGCGTAGGAGGGCTAAGAAGAAGAAGAGATGGCTGATGAAAATCTGGAGTGGATGACTCAGGGACCATTGGCTCTCCGAGGTGATTTGCACAAGATGTCAAAGTAGGCAGAGAGAATGAGCATCAAGTTCAACCTTGATAGCATAGTGAATGCAGAAGACCATTTGGAAAACTTCTACTTGTAGCTACAGACCCTTGAGGTATGGTATGCTGATGTAGCATGTATATTGTTTCCATGTACCTTAGATGGTCATGCAGCTGCATGGTATCACAACCTTTCGGCCAACTCCATACAGAATTGGGGTGTGTTCAAACACATGTTTCTTGAAAAAATTACTCATGACAAGACCCGAGCCATGTTACTCAAAGAATTGGGAAGCTTGAAGATGGAGGGGAAAGAAAATGTTAAAGACTTTAATAAGAGGTTTACGTGCATATTGAACAAGTTTGCAATAGACTCGAAACCTCACGACTCCATTAGTGTTGATTATGACACATCTGCACTACTGACCAACATTGTGCATTTCCTCAAGCGAGATGAAAAACCAACATTACTGGGAAAATGTGAAGAGGTTGTTGTTGTTGAGAAGAACCTGCTCACGATTGGAGTCATCAAGGAGGATGAACCAAAAAAGGGATCTAGAGACACGAGCAAGAAGTCCGAAGCGGTGGTGAGCAAAGGTAGAGAGAAGGAAACCAGTGATATTAAAACTCTCACTCACCTCATCAAGAACTTGACAACAGAAGTGTTTGATCTTAAATAGTGAAAAACAGACACATCTGAAAGTAACCATCCACCCAGAAAAAGACAAGGGAGCATGTCATCCGGAAGCAACTGTATCCCAATGAAAACTACACAGAGCTTTGTGTTCTAGCTTGATCGATGTACGAACCCTGAATTCTACTAATTCCATGAAGATGGTCACTGAGAGAATTCTTGTTTAGACTGGAAGCGAGTTGCACACTTAGTATACAGTCACACATTTGACATGGACAACAGTATGCAGGAACAAATGGGAGATACGAATAATGATGGAGATGTTGCACCTGATGAGGCATCAAGTTCTGGGCATGTGGTAAACATGTATCAATGCTTGCAAGTAGTGCTGAAGATGAACACTAAGAAGTAGCCCCAAAATAAAAATCACCGTTACAATCTCAAGAGTAAGGGGGCTCCCCCTACAGTTGGGGAAGTGGAAGAAAATATGAGACTGCTGAGGAAGGTTGATCCACCAGCCATCCCAAAGAAGAAAATGCAAAGTGAGCCTGGGAAGACAACAACAGACAAGATTAAGTCCATAAGCAACAAATTGCAGAATACTCCACCGGAAAACATGATCACCAGTATTACCATGGACACCTCGGTGCGTCTACCCTCTCTGGATTACAACATCTTGGATGAAATGAAGAAAACTCATGTGAAAACCATTTTCTTCAAGTTAGCTAAGTTTGAGAGTCAGTGAGACATCCCACTACATGCACTGGGCAGACAACAACGAAAATCACAACCTCTACCAGCAAGGGAGCAAGGACACCTCCCGGATCTCTTGGAACTATGCTAAACACACTCTGGATGGAAGAAGAAAACTTAGGTTGCCCTCCATTCCTGCTCTCATTTGAAATATTCAACTCTAATGTTCACAATTTCTTGGTTGATTCTAGGGCTGCAGCCAATGCCATGCCTCTTTCCATTTCCAAAAGGATCAATGCACAATGGAGCAAGACATCCACCCAAATAATCCAACTTGATCAAACATTTGTACCAGCCATTGGTGAACTTACATATTTGATCATTCGACTATATCACAATGGTCGAGTTCAACAATGCATCAACATTGTCGTTGTGGACATATCGGAAGCATATGGCTTACTACTTAGCAGAGACTGGTCTAGCAAGCTAATCATATATTTCTCTACGGACTGGTCACACATGTGGCTTTCATACAAAGGTAAAAACAATCAAATCTGGGTGTTATGCAAGAGGTATATGAGTCACAATGTCACTCCCATCAATGGCAAAAATGAATCGTTGGCCTTCTTAGAACTCATGTTTTGAAACTACCTCCTGGAAACAACAATGGGGTGTTATCCTGCATGGCCAACCCCAACACCACCAGACACGCAGTTGGGTCTCCTTCCTTTCCCAACTGATGGAAATGAAGCATGTATAGTACATTGTACCAATAGTAACAGTAGTAGTAGTTCAAGTGCGTCGAATGGTCCGTGTATAGATGAGTTGTGGACCATGTATTTCGATGGATCGAAGACATAGGACGATTCAGGAGCCAAGTATGTCTTGATTGACCCAAACTACAAGAGGCATCTAGTTTCGAGTCACTTGGAGTTCGAGTACATGAATAATGTTGTTGAGTATGAAGCACTCATGTTGGGGTTGCAGAAATCCGTCAGCCTCAACGTGGTCGGGCTCAAAGTGGTAGGTGATTCAAAGATAGTGATAATGTAGGTACATAACACCATTCACTATTTATCACCACATCTCAAAAGTTACCAACAAGAGGTATGGAAACTGATCTCTAACTTCCAAGCATTTAACATCATTGTTGTACCACATACGCATAATGCATCTGCCAAAGATTAGTGATAGATTTACTATTGAAATTTTATATAGACCATATATCCTAGATAACATAACTAACTTATGCATGTTTGATGATGATCAATAGATACTGCATTTAATGGCCAATGCTGACACCTTCAAGTATGTAGCGATAGTCGAAGAAAAGCATGAGCGATCTCTGCAAGAAGAATCTGGTAGCAAGAAAGGCCACCTCATCCCTAAGGGAGTCGCATCGTTGGAAAATATTTATGACTTGCAAGAATGATTTTAGGGGCCGAGGAACAACAAAACCCACAGTTCCACCATGATGCATGAGCTGATCAACTTGGGAACATGAAAAGATATGAATTTCATCAATCTTGGTATGTGTTGCACACAGTAAGAGAGGCAAGCCTTTGTCCGCTTGTTCAAATAGTACTGGGATGTGTTCACATGGACATATGGTGATCTAAAAACTTATGACATGCAGATAATCCAACACATCATTCCGATTAAAGAAGGGATTAAGCCATATCAATAGATGCTAAGGAAAGTACATCCGTCACTTGAACCCCTCATACAAAAAGATCTCACCAAGCTGTTGGATGCACAGATCATCTACAAAGTTCATCATTCTTCCTAGGCTTCAAACCTTATTCCTATATGCAAGAAGTCTCGCGAAATATGCTTGTGTGTTGATTTCCAGAATGTAAAGTGCAACTCATACAAATAAAACTACCCCATTCCGTCTGTGGACCACATTCTGCAAACAACATTTAGGGCACATATGTTTTCCTTACTCGACGTTTTTTTAGGATACAATCAAGTTCTGGTAGCAAAACCTTTCAATTTTTAGGTCCTAAATGAATTAGTTTGTTTTTCAATGCCATAATTAGAAATTAATGCAGATAATATCGATGGATTTTGGAATGGTCACATTGGAGTAATGAAAATGAGGTGGTGTGATGGATAGTCTGGGAATGATGTTGTGCATCCGAAATCTAGTCAACCATTGTGACATATCAAAGTAATGATAGTGTATCATATGAAAATATGAAACAAACCCACCCCCCAACTAAAATAAAGGTTTTCTTTAGCCACTATAACATGGTGTTGAAGCCATTCTTAATTAAAAAATTGCAACCAAATGAGAGAGGTTACTTGTCAATACCTTAACAAATATGTTGTTTCTTATGGTAATTTGTAGTATCAAGATAAACAATCGTCATTTTTTTAATGATTAACAATTTGATAGTAATTAATCTCCAATTATAGTAGTAATATTTAGTTTCCAGTATCAACAAATACATCCAGTCTATGTCAACAACAAAACTCAACCTTTAGTATCAACAACAATATTTGATTTTCAACATTAGTAGGTACATTCCATCTCAATGTTAGCAACAACATTTAACCTTTATTATCGATAGAGAAATTATAGGTGAAACAACAAAAAAATAACATGAAGCTATTACTGCAATGAAAATTATGCATTGATTGCAAACAAACTAGTTTTCAATCAACACTTTATCTAATATCACCCCAAAGAGGTTCTCACCACTTTTATTGTTATTTATTTGTTTGATTATTTTGCAACAAAAGTAAAAAAATTAATGGCTAGTAGTGCAGGAAAATTTTCCCTTTCCCTAATAACTTTGATATCTAAATCTGAGACAATGTCAACAAATGAATCCTTAGAAGTTGGCTTATGATTTAACCAAAGATGATGTCCATTTGAAAGCAAACATGTTTGTGACTTATTGATGGTTTTTAGCTTGACAGACCCATTTTCAAATATTGTGTCCAATTTGTAAGGACCTAGCCACCTAGTACAAATATTTCCCTTAAAATCCTTAAATGTGGAATATAACAAAGACCAGTCACCATTCTAAAACATCTTCTTTTTATGAACCTATCATGCCACTTCATAGGATGTTGTTGGATGATATCAATGTGTTGTATAGTATCCAAGAAAATATCTCGAAATTCATTCAAGTAATCCAGATAATGTCTATGTTCTATAGGAAGTTCCAAATTCACCTCCAAACCAATTACAAGTGTCTTTATTTGAACTCAATGGGAAAGAGAGGATTCTTACCATACACAAGATTGTATGGAGAAAAGGTCGTGGTGTTTTTCCAAGTAGTTTGTTAAGCCAAAATTATCTCTAGAAGTCTTTCATCCCAATATTAATAGTGACTTGCAATAGTCTTTGTAAGATTCACCTCAAGCACTTTATTATTACTCTCCACTTGTCCATTATCCTGTGGATGGTAAGGTGAAGTAAATTAGTGGTGAATCTTATATTTCTTGAAAAGGTTATTGTTACATCCCTGTTGGCATTATGGACGCTGACCCAGGTTCAACGTTAGTCATCTAAACAAATCCCTACACTACTGGCCCTTTCGGCATTAGCTGGTGAAGAGTGGACCAAAGTCTCACCCAAAGAAGTATGGGGGAATGTTGGAACCAAGTTTCTGCACCCTGAGATGGTCATGATGTCATTTTATACCCCCTGTTCCTACCTTCGTGTAGGTTGCTAAGCCTTAGGGCTTATCAATCTACCCTCTGTTCTTCCCTTTAGTACCTTCGCGAAGGTGTACAATTGACCTTTGCACAGCCCTAACCAGTAGTTCATGTACTTTTGCACTACTATGATGATGTATTGTATAGGTTCCCTAGTTATCTCAAGTTTCTTACTTATTCTATGAATCAATTATAGTTAGCATCACGTAAACTAATATTCTTCCTTGTGTTCAATTAATATATACAATCACATACATTTGTGCATTAAATAAACATTGTAAAATAAACGTAGATTGCAATATAATCAAATGTATTAACACGGACTAAATACATAGTAATTGATGAATACTTATCTTTATTGATATCTTCCAATTTAACATAAATTCTATCCACTTTGCGCACACAACTACAAGGGTCTGCGCACTCAGCTGTGAACTTCCACCCTAGGCCTCTGTGCACTCAGCTGCAGAGCCTCTACCTATGCTAAGACCTGAGAACACTTAAAACTTACTACCAAAAAATTCCCAAGCTTAATTTTTCTCACCCCTTTTTTTAGAGAGAGCTTACTTAGCTCTTTTTTATACAGTCCCATGGTCCGCAGACCATGGGTAGGTATTTACAGCCGACTTGACACCTTACAAAATAAGGGTAGACAACCCTTTATGACTCTTGACACCTTCGCACTCTGTGACCACAAAATGTGGAAAATTTACAACTTTGTTACAAAAATTGTCCCAAAACATGGGCTTTTAGCCCCAAAACTGCTCTTGGGGGAACTCGTTCCCAACAGGGCCCCAACACAAACATGGTGACTCGCCCTTGAGTCACTCTGCAGGTGTGGAGATCTTGGCATGAAGACCTCCCAGGTCAACCTGTATCACTGCCACCTTGGCGGTGCACTGTGTGGCCACCTGCTTCACTTCTTCAACCAATTGCTCTATCGCTGGTCTTGAATTGTCAGCCTGAAGCTTCTGCTGAGTTGCCTACATATTAGTAAGCTTTCCTTCAATGGAGGTCGTGACTGAATAAGCCTCGTCCAACCAAGGCTTCAAGTGCGGCTTCAGCACTACCTCTTTGTCCTGAGCTACATCTACTTGTTCCTTTAGTGTTTTGGCCTCCTGGAGTTTCACAAGTATCTATGTGAGGGCAACACTGTGTGTTGTTCCTTTCACCTCGCCATAGCACTATTGAAGTTCTCGCGCCTTTGTCACTAGCTGCTATACATTAGTATCTTATTGCAGACTAGTCAGGACCCCGAATGATTATTCAAACAACCTTGTGCAATCAGCTACTGCATTGTCTACTGCCGCTATCGCCTCTATGACAACAGCAGCGCACTGCTCCATTACTTTCGGTAGAGTTGAAGGCTGGGTCTTCAACTACAACTCTACAATCTATAGTTTCAGTTCCATCTTAACCTTAGTCAACTCTGTGTGAGCATCGCAGATGCCTGTAGTAATTTTACGAATGCGCACCTCTACAGGTTCTCTCTTAGGAATGGCCAACTCTAGGACCATTCGGCATGCTTCCTCCATGACCTGAACTATGCACTTTTTTCGATCGGTTACATCATTCATGGTTGCGATGGTAATGTCTCGCTATAGGGCTAGCTATACATTATTTATTTGTTTCTCATTGATCACTTGCAAAGCTCGCTATTCATGGGCCCTCAGCTCCATGATCACTCCATCCTATAGTAGGTGGAGGACCTCACCAGGAAGCACTGCCAAGTTTAGTCCTACTCCCTTGAGGGCACTGATAGCATGCCTATCAGCTTCAATATTTGTGGTTAGTGCTCCCTCCAGCGGCTCTATTTCTTCGGAGTCCTTCACATGCAGTAACCTGACAGATTCTGAAGTATTGATGGCGAGACTAGTGGACACTGCACCAGCCTGTGAGGCACGGATTTGTAGCTGATGCAAACCCATCTAGATGGCCCCTAATACTTGCTGTTATTGCTACTCAAATTGTTGTAGTACCTTTGAGGTGACATCCTGCACTGTATCTCCAATTTCATTCAAATATCCATCTATTAGGGTGATTGGGTCTAGCAACGTTTGACTGGCCTTGGATTTCTTTCGCAGCACCTTTTTCCTATCCCCTTGGACACTTGATACGGTATGATACCATCTACGGGTCCACTCCGTGTTGCTCTATTTTCTCGTCTGTTTCTTCCTCTATTTTGGATGAGGGCGACCTTGCACCTTTGTCAGAGTCACGCTCTGCTCTACCTATCTGTTCTTCCTACTATTTAGCATCACGCTCTGCCTAGGCCTTGTCAATGACCTCCTTCTTCCTCTTCTCGGTCAGCTGTACCATCTTGAGCTTGGCCTCCTCCTTTTTACACTGCACGGTGGACTTGCTCGATCCCACTGCTGAGTCTAAGGCAGTGTGCCACTCTGCCGACTAGCGATTAAAAATTGCATCAATCATGTCGTCAGTTGCCAAGTAAGGCAAGTTATGCCACTTCTGCTTAGGGTCCTTCCATACCTTGATCGATACGTGCTGAAAGTCTACCTTGAACTCCATGTACTCCTGCAGTTTGGCAAACACAGTAAGCAACAATTGTGGTTTGCGATTGATAGCCATGAGTATATTCAATTCCATCAATATCCATAAGATCTTGTTATCCTTGATGTGTTTAACATCCTTGGTCACCCACAGCAAAGTGTACTTTGTTGCTTCTGGCAGATCTAGTGTAACCGAGGGGAATTGACTGTCTTCAAGTAGCTCCCAGGCTTCTAGCACAATGAACAGCAAGAGCCACACATAGTAGAAGGTCTTACTGAGCTCCTATGCCTCGCTATAGTTCGCAAGGAACTCACAACAGAGATAGTGCACCCAATTAAACTGAACTCCTTCGGTGCATTGGGCTACTAGAGCGATGATAGGTGCTAGCACTTCATCTGCACGACACTTCCACATAACTTTTCCTACCAAAATCTGCATGGCCACCTTGATTGTAGGATCGCAAATACTCAAGATGGCAAAGCCTCATGGCTTCTTCACGAGCTTGAATTTCTCCTTCATGGCCTCCGCAAGGGCGTGCTCGCCAACTTTTCTGCCAAACATCATGGTGGGATTTTCCCTTATATAGGGTAGTCGTGTGATCCTATGGATCAACTTGTCGGTGATGGGTATTAGCTCCTCCATCCACATACACCCATCGTGCACGAAGCATAACAATTGCTTGATGACCAATACTGTAATGGGTGTGCGATTGTAGTGTAGCACCTGTTATCTCAAAATCAAGCACTGGAAGGCTGCAGACCAAGCTAACTTCAAGTAACTATTTCAAACCAGACTTTGGCTAAAGCTTAGCCTC
This sequence comes from Pinus taeda, assembly GCA_000404065.3. Lineage (NCBI taxonomy): Eukaryota > Viridiplantae > Streptophyta > Pinopsida > Pinales > Pinaceae > Pinus > Pinus taeda. The sequence goes on from APFE030645120.1 coordinate 16,869, forward strand.
TTTAGCCTGAGAGGGCTCTCTCAAAGGTTATTAATGTTGACCTATGACAAGATGGCTAACTCTTATAAGAAAAAATGAACAAGTATGCTGGCTGGACAAAATATTAAATTGATTCCCATTGGGCTTATGGAGTCACTCATACCTCAGTAAACAACAGCACTATCTTTTCATAGAAATCAAGGCACTTAACATCTAAATGTTCAAACATAACTCACATGAAACCACAGTTTGCAAAGGCATACAGGAAGTCAGAGCATGATCAATGAGTTCTGAGTGATTATGCATTTGTAAAACTGTAAAAGAACATTAAAGAAATATACCATCACACATTTGAACAAGAAGATCCATTGTGAATCCTAAGAAGGAAAGTAGTCATTTGTATTACTGAACTTCTATTTATACATAAGCCAAAACAGTCCTCTGTTTTTATAAAAATATCCAACCCTTGTTACATTGCTGTCTCAGCTATATATAATCCTTATTCTAACTAATTCGAGTCTCCTCCTCTAGCATGAGGGGAATTTAACTCGATCCTTATCTCTAAAGACACCTATCAACTATTTAACTATTTATTAAATACAAATAAACTGGTGATTGTAACTTTTAAGAAGTTCTAAATCAATTATGACTCTAACTCCATCTTCATGCCATACTGGCTACTCCTTAGTCCTTTGACACCTGGTTCCCTTTAGATTTGGCTGAGCTGGATATTAAATATGCCATATTGGCCTTTAAACACTGAATCTCTATCTGCCCGTGGTATTCGGAGATGTCTCCTGTTTCTCGGCTTCTTTATTCCATAATTTGCTCTAACAGGAACAACACCTTTCTGAGTCTTTAATAACCCAAGGAATAGAACGTGGCCACGTTTTAGATGTGTTGTAGGCTGTGGTGATGGACGGGTGTACCCTTTTCAAAAAATCCCGCTCATAGAATCAACTGTCTGTTTGCATTTTTTAAAAACACCATCTACAGCAGTTTCGTAGCGCGCTACGAAACTGCTGTTTTGTTTAAAACTGTTTACTTTTTTAACCCAGGAGCTCGTATCATCTAACCGTTGACTGCCAAAAATTCCCTTTGATGCTTCACATATGAAGAAGGGATTAAGACATATTTAAAACACCAAGATTAAGCAAAATTAACAAAATTTTGAGACATAACCCTTTCCTGAACAGTGAATTCATTTATTTGGTACCCGGCTTAGCTCTGCCTTTAGGTCTTCAGTGGCTTTCTTCAGTTGGTTGATTTCTTCCTCAGCTGCTTCTATTTGGCTTTTCATGGTTGCCACATAATCTCCTTGAGATGTGATGGCTGCTTTACTTTTACTGCTTTTTTGTTAAGGTCGTGTTCCTTTCCCTTTTGGGCAGTGCTTCCTGTACATGCTGGAAATTCCTAGTCATGGGTCTTCTTGGTTTAAAAAAAAATTCCTGGGCTGGCTCATCAAACTTAAGCCTCTTTGAGGCCTTTGTTTTCTTAACCTTTACCTGTGGTGATTGTGTTAAATCAATCTCAATCGGTTTAGATTGTTCTAACTCAATAGCCTGTAATAGATCATTTAGGCTTGCTTTAGACACAAGGCTCTCTTCGATAACTATAGCTTTGCCTTTCTCTTTATTAATCTGGCTTCTTGTCCTGACCCTTGAGGCTGCTTCAGGTTTATTTACTTGGGGTACAATCTTCTTAACTTGAGTCTTTTCCTTTGTTGTTTTCTGAGGCTGTTCTTGAATAACTAATGGCTTCACTGGTTTTGGTGGTTGTGATTTGGTTTTCTTTTTAGCTTTTGCCTCCCTTTGAAGCTCAGCTATTGTAAACTCTCTGGCTGGTTGAGGAGTAAGACCAGTTTTACTTTGGAAACCAACCATAAAGATAAAATAATTCCAGTCTCGACCTATCTTCTGGAGGTTATCCAAAATCAACAACTTAATCAAGCCATGATGAAATAACGAGGTTTCACAGTCCTCTTTCCTGAGCTGCACCTTATCACACATTTTACTTAGACTACGAAACAAATAAAATAGAATGTCTATGGAGACCTTCCCTGTAAAATGCAGGAGCAATTTGAAATGATAAGGATAAACCTTATTATACCTTCCTTCACAGGTTAAATACTTCTGAATGCAGGTAAGAAGAAGAGCATAATGTTCCTTGAGATAGAACTGAGGCACTGCTTTTGTGTAATCCTCATTTACATATGCCTCTTTCAAGAATTCTTTACAGGGATTCCTATCAAATTTAAAATTCTTGAACCATTCTTCCTGTCCTCTTGGTATATCGGTTACATTAGCTATGGCTTCTGGAGAGACCGATATCTCTAACATGGCAACCTTTGAATTCAAACCAGTAAAATTAAGTGCAAACTCTTTTGTTACCTGTGCATGTCCTCCTTGCAGCTTTTTACAAAATCTCCAGCACCCGGCATCTTTAAACGCCTTCTTCACGCCTTCATCTCTCAAGGTTATGTCTAGGCCTTTAGGTTCATTCCTTTGGCATTTACCGGACCTGTGCTCTTTTTTCTCCATCTTCACTTTGAAATCTTCACGACCAAATTCTTACTTGGAAATCTTCACAGGAAATTTTAACAATTCCAGTTGAGATGGTTCATTTCTCTTTTTAACACAGCCTCGCTTGAACGGCCTCGCTTGAAATTCAAATTTGGAACATGACTGGTTACTCATGCCACCTTCACGACCATTATTAAGGAATATGCACGGTAAAATCTCTTGGGAATGAGATTTCCGTGCATATCAGAAATCTATTGGTGGAGGAGCGGCAAGTGAACGTTCAGGCATGATTTCAAAAGGTCCTTAGACTGACATGAGTGGACGGACATGCTGACTCACTATGGATTTGATATTTCAGGAAAGATTCGCTGCAGAATGCACGAATCCATGATTTCACAGCGCTGTTAGTTATCTTTTTTAATGATGCGCTGCGAAATGGCTTAATCATTACACGCTGTGAAACTGCTACACTATGATTGCGCTGCGAAATGGGCCAATAAAACTGCGTTGCGGAATCACTAAAGGACAAGGTGACTTGGCATAAACAAGACATGAATTATGGAATAATGATGAGTGGGAAAAGCCAATAGGAGCAGAGTCTAGTTTTAATCTTACAAACCTTTAAAACTCGGATTCCTAAGTGAGACAAATGAAAAATGGAAACAGCTTAAACATAAACCTTTGTCATCAGACTAGGGCATGTAACTTTATGCATTAAACCTTTAGTTCTAAGTGATAACAGGTAGGTCAGCATTGCATTACATTACATTACAACACTTAGGGCGGACAACCTTATGACTCAATATACATTTCACACTCCACACCCGCAATTTGCGGAGTGTTACAAAATTATTTGACCAAAAATTGGGTTGTGAGCCCCAAAACATGTTGTGGGGGGATTCCATGCCCAACACTAAGAAATATAATTATAACTACCCTCAAGGGCATATTCGAGTCTTAATCCGTAGAATGACATCTTGTCGGCTCTAATGTATGATACTCCAAATTTGATTTCTCCTACAAAAGACAAACTTGTATTCTCCTCTTCTAAAGTGATTTTAGCTCTGATACCATGTAGAAATTCCTTGTAGATTCAAATTGCAAATTGTAATATGCTAAAACAATTGAATTGAATCTACTCTACTCATTAGTGAAAATAATAAATGATCGATGAAATCACGAAGCATAAAAGAGAAATAATTCAATCACACATAACAACATAATTTTCTAGGGAAAGCCACAACTAAAAACCCCTGCTATTTGTATATATTGCATTAATTAAAAAATATGAGAAGATTATAATGCTTTGCTCAAGATTGATCAACATCTACAGTATCTCAATCTATCTCACTTCTTCCCAGATAAGGTCAAGCCAATAATTAGTCAATTTTGTTGCTTTCCAAGATCCTATTTCCTTACGCAATTTCCTAGGGAATTAGCCCATATTTAATTGTAAAATTCCACAAATATGAATTGCGCAATCCTCATAGGACTTTGTCTGATTGCATCCACTTGAACAATTCATATGATTATACAACTGATAGTACACTATCCCTGAATGCCAATCTCAATTGGGTCTTTCTCTGATCTTAAATGCATGAGTTAATTATGAGTGAATCTTTAGTTATCTAGTTGATCAGTGTTGGTTACACCCCACTAATGGATCTCACACTAATTCCTCCATCAGTCACTAATGGATCTCAAACTAATTCCTCCATCAGTTAGAACTAGTTTAACTAAGTTAAATAATTACAACTCAAAATAAACTCAACCAGGGCTCCTAAAAAGTAGGAGACAATCTACATGACTCTAGTTAGACTCCCAACTCGAACTAACTAAGCCAAATAATTCAAATTAACTTAGTTAACTATTAAAAGTTGTCATGATATGTGGAATTAAAATTTAATTCCTAATCTAATTCAAGGACAAAATTAAATTAGGATTTTCTTATTGCATTTTTCAACAGACAGGTTGGTGCAGGAATTTCAAGAGAAGGTTGGAGATCCTAGCTCCTTACATAAATAGAGGAGATCACTTAGTTAACTATTAAAAGTTGTCATGATATGTGGAATTACTAGTTAACTATTAAAAGTTGTCATGATATGTGGAATTACAATTTAATTCAAGGAAAAAATTAAATTAGGATTTTCTTGTTTCATTTTTCAATAGAAAAGCTGGTGCGGGAAGCTCAGGAGCAAGTTGGAGCTCCTAGCTCCTTACGCTGACAAAGGGGATCACCAGATAGATATACCAAATATATGGCACTCATATTAAAGTTGATTTATTTTGAGCCATCTTCTTTTGAAGAGGAAATTTCCCAACAGGTGTGGGTAGATGCCATGGTCGATAAGTATGACTCCATCATGAAGAATGATGTTTGGGAGGTTGTGACTAGACCTAAGGACAAATACATATTGGTTCCAGGTTGGTGTATAAGGTGAAACATGTAGTTGATGGCAGTGTTGAGAAGTATAAGGCTAGATTTGTGGCCAAAGGCTTCTTAGGGGTGGAGGGGAATGATTATGAGGAGGCATTTTCCCTTGTGGCAAGATACTCATCTATCAAGACCATACTTGCATTGTTAGCACAAATGGGGTGGAAGATCCACCAAATGGATGTCAATACTGCATTCCACAATGGATTGGTTGAGGAAGAGATATACATTGAGCATCTTGAGGGGTTTGAGACATTTGACAAGGAGACACATGTGTGTAGACTCAGGAGAGTCCTATATGGTCTCAAGTAAGAACCTCATGCTTGGTACAGTCACATAGATTCTTATCTCATTGAATTAGGCTTCACTAAGAGTTAAGAAAATTCCAATATCTACTACATTATGGTAGATGGCAATCTACTCATATTAGTCCTATATGTAGATGCTTTGATACTAATAGGAAATGAGAGGTTGATCTAGTCTCGCAAGGATGACGTTGCAAGAGAGTTCAAGATGAAGGATATGGGTTTGATGCACTACCTCCTTGTCTTGGAGGTGTGGCACAAAGATGGAGAGTTATTTGTTGTTCAGGGGAAGTACACCTCTGAAACCCTTCATAGATTCCATATGCAGGATTGCAAGCCCATGGAAAATCCTCTAGCTACTAACTGGAGGAAAGAGGATTCTTTTATAGTAGAGGTAGTAGATGCTAGTATCTAATGACAATTAGTGGGGCCTTGATGTACGTCGATAACACAAGGCTTGATATTTTTTTTGCAGTTAATCAAAGTAGTTAGTTTATGGTGGAGCCTACTAAGCTTCATTGGAAGGAAACAAAAAAAAATTGAGATACGTTAGAGGCGCAACATATTTTGTTTTAAGGTACAGGAAAACAGATGGAGTGAATCTCCAAGGCTTCATAGATGCATATTGGGCAGGGAATCCCTTAGATAGGAAGAGCACAAAGGGAGAAGTCTTTAGTGTTGGGTTAGAAATAGTTTCTTGGTACAACAAGAAACAAATTTTTGTAGTACTCAACTCAATAGAGGCCGAGTATATAGATGTTAGTCAAGAAACATGTGAGGCTATTTGGATGAGGAAGATCTTGGTTTGTCTCTTCAGTTAGAGATGGAGCCTCCATTAATCCACAGTGACAATCATACTTGTATAAAACTCTCTAAAAATCGAGTGTTTCATGATAGGTCAAAGCATATAGACATCAGATACAATAGCCTAAGAGATTATGTGTAGAGGAGGATTGTTATGTTACAATACATTCCTATAGAGGAGCAGGACACAAACATTTTGACAAAGGATTTGTTAAGAAGCAAGTTTGAGTTCCATAGTAGTAAGATTGGGTTTGTTCAAAACCCTTTTCTTGCTAAGAAGGAGTGTTAAATTGTAGCAAGAAAATGTTTCATTTGACTTGTGCCTTAGTCAAATGGAAAACATTGAATTTCCACAAGCATGATGACTTGAGTTGCAATTAGCAGGAGTGACATGGCCAAGTCACTTAGTTAAGTTAGTAAATTCACGTTTGTGGGAAATAAGTAGAGTTGTGCATGAGTTGATTACTTAGATCTAGCAATCTAGTGTTGTTATAGTTAGTGAGACTCAATTATTTAAGCTCTATTCATAAATAGAGTCAGTAGCAGTTCAATTGAGTAGTTGTAACTATTGTTAACTCATTTATCTCTCAGTTAACTAGTAAATTTACAAACAATAACCATAGTCATGCATGCAATTGGAATTGCCTAGTTGGTTGGAGGAGAAAAGGAATCAATGTAATCATTATTGTATACTAGTGAGTGTACAATGTTTTCATGTAGTAGGTGAGGCTTTTCTCTTGGGAATTGCGCACACAAATAAGAGCATTTCCTATTATTTAGGAGCCAATTTCCTTAGGAATTGCACAAGGAGATAAGAGGAGCAGGAGGCCTAGATTTGGGTAAGTATTTTGCTAGAGAAAACTCAGGAGAATGAGATTAGTATTGTAGTGTAGGTTGAGCTTCAAGGATTGAAATTTTCATTATAATATATCATTTTTCTCATCTGATATAATACAAATAGAGGAGGGTTTTCGCAATGGGGTTCCCCAATAAAAATATTGTGTTCATTGTGATTAAATGATTTCATGTGTTTCTATTTTATGTTTTCTCTTCCACAGATTGAGTAGAAGAAACTCGTGTCTATTGTTTCCAGTTTGAATTCATTAGCAGCTGAAAATTTCGAGTTATTTCTACATTAGTTAGCAAAAATCAAAGGATAAATTATGTATTTTCTTTTTGACCAAGTCAGCCTCATTTGCAAAATTCGACCCTACCACATGGAGGGGTTTGACCCTATGATCAAATTCCATCTCCTAGCACACACATATATATTGGGAATTTGTTGGCCTCATTTTGAATCGATCACAACTCATCCATTTAATATGAGGCATGCAGTTTTGTTCACACATGTGAAGGAGAAAGAAGATGAATTTTTTAATGAAGTTTGACCTCTCTTATTTCTATCTTTGATCAACACTGACTTGGGTATTCTTGTTGTTGTTTGACCAAGAATTTGGCTATATTTGGAGGTCCAGTTTCTCTGTGATTTTTTTACTGTGTTTGACCAAAGTTTATCTCTATTTATGGGTCGTTGATTGAGGGTTGAATGCAAGTCAAATTCTATAGTTTGACCAATACTTTCACTGAGGAATTACAAGTTGAGTTTTGGCCCTTTCACCAAAATCAAGCTAAAATTCGCCCTCTTATGTAGAGTTTGACTATGGACTTGGGTCAACTTTTTCTCTCTCCTTTGACTGGTTGTGTCTTGGAAAAGATTGAGGTCAAAGATTCGCATTTTGATTGGAATATTCTAATGTACATTTTGATGAATTGAACTCTCTCTAATAAGGAAAGATTATCGGGTTCCCCCCCTTGTGGGGTTTTGTCCCAAGAAATTTTGATGTCTCTTGATTTATTGTTTTTTGTGATCTCTATTGACTTATTGAAGTTTATGGTTGAAAATTTTCAAGTATAATTGCTTAATGATTAGAATGCTCTAAATAAGTCAAATTGTATGATTAGAAGTATACATCAGTTTGAAAAATTGTACTAGTCTTGTTTGTAGTAGAAAATCAACATGGTTTCAGAGCTTTGGTGATGGGATAAGGGTATTAAAGAGCACCTTAAATATCGTTTAGATCCTCATATTTTTTCTTGATTGTTCATATCCACATGAATTCCGTCTTGAAGACAGAAAAAAAACTTGAAGGAGCTACAAACTACAGGGCATGGAAGACTAGAATTGACCTTGTCCTTGCAAGGCATAAGGTTTTGGGCATTACATTGGGAAAGGTTACTAAACCAATTGATCAAACAGGAAAGGACAAGTTTCAAGAAGATGACATCTTGGCCATGATCATCATTGTAGAATATATTAGAGATCATCTGATTCCTTATATTGTTTATCTCAAATCCTTCAAGGAAATGTATGGTGATCTTATTGGATTACATACCATCAAAAAAATCATTCAATATATAAGTCTAAGAAGTCAGCTTCATGATGTTAAGATAACAAATAATGATATTGTGGGATCATACTTCATACAAATCTCTCAATTGATATCTCAACTCAAAGATATTGATGAGCAAGTTCCCAAAAAAGAATTAGAAGTTGTAGCAATCAATTGTATGCCTGATTCTTGGGATTCTTTTAGAGAAAATGCACCTAACTTTTAAAATATATGGGTTTCCTACACTCAAGAAGAATCCAAGCTCATGTCCAAAGGTAAGATTCCAAATCCAAGTGAAGATTCTCAAGCTTTTGTAGCCCACTCAAGGAATAGCAAGGGAAGAAGAAATTTTGGAAGATTTCAATGAAGTACAGGTAGAAGACCTAATTCAAGATCTAATCCAAGACCTGCTCTAGGAAGAGGACTTGATTCACAAAGAATACCTCCTCCTCCCTCTCAATAAATATGTGACATGACAAATGTTCAATGTTATCACTACCAAGCATATAGTCACTATCAAAATAGGTGCCCTCAAAGGAATATGGATCGAAAAAGGAAAGGGAAGAACCATGCTTCTACAACTGACCTTAATGAACCATCACATAAGAGGAGATATGGGAAGAAATATTTTTATGATGAATATTCTTTTTATTCATTTTTTACAAGTTCTATTGCAGGTCATGATGAAATTTGGTTGCTAGATAGTGGTGCCTCTAGACACATGATTGGAAGTCTTGATAATCTCTTTGAATTGGTTGAGAAGAAGATAGCTCAAAGGGTTGAGTTTGGAGACAATGGAAAGTATGAAGTCAAAGGAATTGGTTCATCATCCTTCCAATTGGAATTAGGAGGTAATGTCTCTATTAACAACATTTTATATGTCTCTAGTTTGAAGAATAATTTGTTTTCTATTTCGTCTCTTCAAGACAAAGGATATATAATTGTATTCATTTATGGGCAAGTTCTAGTATGGAATAAAGACTCCTCATTTGAATCTTCCAAGGTCATTGGTGTACGATTAGGAGGCCTATATCATCTCCTTGGTTGCTCAATTCAAGCCTTGATACATAACACCCATGATCTTTGTCAACTATGGCATTGAAGGTACACTAATGTTCATTATAAAGATTTGTCTATAATGAAGGATTTTGTTAAAGGTGTACCTAAAATCAAGATTGAACATGATGGAGTGTGTAAAGGACGTGATCTTGGGAAAAATGTCAAAGGATGATGTAATAGCAGTGAAAGTATATCCAAAGGAATCTTTGATCTTGTGCATTCTAATGTTTGTGGGCCTATGTATGACAATTCCTTGGGTGGTTATTTGTATTATGTTACTTTAATTGATGATTACTCTCATAAAACATGGATTTACTTCTTGAAATCCAAGGATGAAGTGTTTGAAAAGTTCCGAGACTTCACGGTACAAGTTGAAAATGCTACAGGAAGAAGGATCAAGACACTAATATATGACAATGGAGGAGAATATGTATCCAAGGAGCTGATTTCTTTCTATAAAAATGTTGGAGTTAAGAGGGAGTTTATAGTTCCCTACTATCCTCAACAAAATGGAATTTCCAAAAGAAAGAACAACACTATTATGGAAGTTACCAAAGCCATGCTTCATGATCAAGAGTTTTCTATTTTTTTATTGGGATAAGCTTCTTCAAATATAGTTGTTTATGTTCAAAATAGATGTCCACATCAAATATTGGATTATAAGACTCCTAAATAAGTTAGTAAGAGACCCAACATTGAACATTTGAGAATTTTTTGTTGTCTTGTTTATGTTCATGTGTGCAAGGAGAAAAGAACAAATTTGTAACCTTCCGAGGAGAAGGGAACTTTTGTTGGCTAAAGTAAAAATTCAAAGGCTTTCAAAGTCTATGTACCAGGGCAATGATTTATTGAAACTTCCAAGGATGACATTTTTTATGAGGATGTTGCTTTCTAGAAGTTAAAGGGGTCACACTTGGAATCTAGTAATGAGATGCAAATGGCTCCTATGAATATGGAATCAAAACTTAAAGAACTTGAACCTATGGAACACTGTCAAGTCAATTTACTAAGTAAACTAATATAAGTGTTTTACTTGTCAATCCGGGTTCGTAGACTTGGAAACATGTCCAAAATATATGGATTTCAAGTACAATCAATTTCAGAAGGCAAGACTCAAAGGTTAAAGGAAATGCATATTACAAATAAGTTCTAAGTTTAAAGAAACTAAAAAGTCTCTTATTCAAGATGCAGTAAGCAAAGGAAGGGGCTCCCAACTTAGGAGATCTTGGTTGTCCTTCCTCGTAGTACTGTCCTGAAGAAGAGAAACTAAAGAGCAGTAGTTTGTGATGTGCATATAGCAAGAGAAAAGGCTCCAAACTTAGAAGGTCTTGGTTGTCCTTCTTCATAGTTCTACTCCAACAACATTACCATTGCATCAAATCATAAACTGAAATTCAAGAAACAATTCAAAAAATGCAGAAGGATGATTTTTAGTTTTAATTCATAATTTAATAGAAATAGAATTTAACTTAAATCCTTGGTTGTCATTTCGTATGCAAATTAGATATTAAACAAAAATAATCCAAAACTCATAAATAAATCATAGCACATCTAAGCAACTGAATCATAAAACTGAAACAAGAAATAAAACTATGCTAATTTATACAAAATTTAACCAAAGTGTACTTAGCTTGGTATGGGGGGGCATCCAACCTTGCTTTGTAAACCTGAAGAACTCTTCATCTATAACTAACTTGATAAAGCACTCATAGCATGAAAAACAATAGAACAATTGAACTGATTCTTCAAATTAACTCAAAAGTCTTCAATAGTCTCAATATAAAATTACACACTTTGAATAGTTCATGAACAATGTTTAAATAGGAAATTCATAAACAAAATTTGCTATAATGGCTCTAATAGCCTTGTCTATCCTAATCCATCCATACAGGTCAAACTCATCGAATCTGGTTCAAAAAATTAGGAAATCCCAAAAAATAAGAAATCTACCCCTTTTTACTAGGAATTTCTGAATGACAGGTCAAGTTTGACCAGCGTTGATCCGGCTTGTGTTTGTTCAATTTGACTGAACCAATAGGCATTCATTCATTCGTGGTTCCCAAGCTTTCCAAATATGCATTTATATCTCGCCCAAGTGTCCTGCACATATGACTTTAACGGAGCTATTACAAAAATTTTTAATGTAGTCCAAATTTACTCTTAAACCCAATTTTTAAAAAAAAATCTAAAAACTTAATTTAGTTACCTGAATATGAAAAATAGGACTAAAATGAAGCATATGTAAGTGAAATAAGATGGATTATAGTGTTAAATGAATGGATTTAGGATAGGAAAAAAATTACCAAAATTGAGGGCCAACATCTCCCCCTTGTTGTGTTCAAGCATGTCCTCATGCTTGCTTTCTCCATTTGGATCTCCTGAGTGATGATTCCCCTGTTGTCCCCGAACTTGTAGCTTCTTCTTGTGTAGCTCGAAGGAGAATATCAATACCCTCGTGTTCCTCTGCTTTGTAGATGACATTTTTTATGTTTTGTTTTTCATATTTGTATTGCCATAACTTTTTCTCCTTTAGCCATTTGTAGGATTTTTTGGAGATGAGCATATTATGAGTCTCAAGCTTTTTAATCTGATTAATTATTTTCTTTTTCTCCTTGGATATGTTGTTGTTTTTCTTTGTACATTCAGTTTTCCTTTTTCAAGTGTCTTTCCATGATCTTGTTGTCTTCCATCTCACTTGTCAATTCTGATATTTTCTTAACATATTCTTCATGATGAAATTCTTTAGACTCCTTCCTTGCCTCTTTGGCATATTAATGAGATGAATTGGATCCTACCCAAGCATCCTCAAAATGAGAGTCTTTCTCTATGGTCTCTTCCCGAGCTTCCTCCTTTAATCTCTATATAATTTCGTCAAGTTGCTTTGATGTTTGTGGAGGTTTTGTTTTAATAACTTCAAGTTCTCCATATTTTCCTTCATTGCTTGGTTCTTCTTGTGATTTTCTTCTAGATCTCCTAGGAATGGGAAAAAAAGATTTTTATTCCTCTATTATATTATCATCTTGCTTTTTTTTCAATATCTTCCTAGGATACAAAGGAGAATTCATAATACTTCTTATGACATGTAATTGTTCAATTTTCTCCCCATTTTCTGTTGTTTGTTCCTCAAAATGATGTGCAACCAAAAATTCTTTTCAAAGTATCCCTTTATTCTTTTCCTGATACTCAACAAGTATCTTGATTAACCCACAATAATAGATATTGGCTTATTTAGCTTCTGATTTTTTTTTGGCATTCCCTATCATTTTAGTTAATCTCTTTGAAAAGAAGTAAGGTAAGTTGATTTTACAATATCCTTTTATATATTGAAACAATTTAATATGATATAGATATACCACACTATATCGACTATCACAAGTGAAATACTTTTGGATAATCAAAACTAATTCTGACGATGGTTCTCTAAACCAATCTCTTTGAATCCCTTTTGTTATATAAAATGATCCTTGGTTTATCCACGAAAAAGGTCCATCCCTTCTCCTTAAAATGCAAACCCTTGTGATATTCTTCTCCTATCAAAGGAAGATCTAACGCCTAAGAAAGAAAGGTTGGATTTAATGGTATAGAGAGTTCACCAACTCTAGTTTTTCCATGTTCAAAATGTTTTATGAACTCTTGTGTGATTTTATCATTATGACTATTTAATTTCTTAAGAAACTCCATTAACCCTGCTTGATATAATTTCTCCACTGTGTCCTTACTCCAATTTTCTATCTTGAAGTCATTAGGTTCTATTTTGGTTGCCATTTGTATTTTCTTTGTGTACCAATTAATATGGCCTTATCCAGTAAATAATCTCATTATGAATATAGCAAGAAAAATATATAATTTTAACCTTCTTATTCATGCAATCCTTGGATAAAATTCATGGTAAATGTACTTACCAGATCTCTGTAGCTTTGAAAAAAATGAGATTACTTCCTCTGCCTTTAAATCTTCAATTTCCCTTTCTTCTACTGCAAATGGTATCCAAAAAAAAAAATATGTTTGTAAACTGAATAAAAACTTTTACTGTGTAAAAGACCCAAAACAAAAATATCCACTATAAGAAAAATCTCTCACTGTTTTACAAATCGTATTTAAATCTCTCTTCTTTTGCAAAATTTCCTCATAAAAAATCTAGGAAAATCCCTCTTTGTTTCAAAAACTGCGTACTGTGTATTTGAAATAACGCTCACTGCATTTTCTATGTGCAATTTTTTTGACAAAAATTGCATGAGGAAATCATGGTTTTGATACCTGAAATGCAAGTGATGTGTAGAAAAATTGTAGAAATATCTTGTTAATGGTTTATTCCTTCCTGTGTAAACATACATTTTCAATTAAACTCTTATCCAACATCTCGAAAATTTGTGGATTCTACAGGTGGCAGAGTATATTTATCATGACATAGCATTGCAAATCCATAACTATAGTCTTGTTTCTCTCTCATTATGACACATCTAAACTAAATCTTAAGTTAAACCCTTTCTTCAAAATCTTTTAGTTGTTGAGGAGACCCCGGAATTGATTCTTACTTAATGACTGCATGATTTTCAGAATTTGTTGGAGAGAATTGTTAGCTCAACACAGAGGAAATATTTGTCGCTCTCTCCTTTAAAAATTCTTCTTCTTATTCTACATGGAGTTTCTTCAATCCCTCCTTGCAATTCCACGCAATTTTCACACAATTCCTCTATTGCGCAATGTCCTTCTCTCCCACGCAATTCCCTTCACTTTCTGCATTTGTCTCTCTGCAAATATCTCTCTTAGTTATAGTTCTTTTTGTTTTCTTGAGCTATGGATGAATACGCAGTGTTGTCCTCAATTATAAGCTAGGTTTAGCTATGATGATGAAGGATATCATACGCAGAAAATGTTCAATCCTTTAAAAACTTTTTTGACCATTTTCTTGTTCCTTGATTTGACTAGTTGAGTTTTCAGTTTTCGATTTTGGCTGCCACTTGTGTTAATGAATCATGGTTCATTTACTTATGACCGTGCTATCCTTTGTACACTCCTTCGACACTTTTTTTTTATGTTTCATCATAGTTTTTAGATTAGATTTTTTAATACTCATTACCATTAGGACTTTAGCTTATGATTTTTCCATTGCATGCACTATGTTTTCTTATATCCACCATACTTTCTCGCATGATGCATATTCATGCCTTTATCATTGCATATTTGTCCATTTTCATCATATAGTTATGTGTTGATATTTGTTTTGAAATGACCATAATCTTGGGTCATTTCAAATCAAATTCTTTTTGAAAGATTAAGTATATATCTAATGATACTAACCCTCTCTATTCTTGTTTTGTAGGCTCATAAACTAATCCTTATTTGTTCTGTAGACAATTTTTCCATGAGTAGCAATTTTTTTTTTTTCTCAAAAAGGAGATGTGGCCAAAAGGTTTGGTTCAAATTTGCAAGTGATGTGATTGATGATGAGATGAATGAATGTATACAATGCAGGGTAATGTAGGGTAATGTAAGATGATATATACATGGCTAGTAATATTGCATATTCAAGTTCAAACTAGGTTATCAATCTTAGAAAAATTTTCAAAATCAAAGGCATTAAGAATATTTTAAACTTACAGTACTTTCCTTTTACTTGATAACTCATTGTCAATGCTTTTCTTTTGTTGATGGTGACCTTAGATCTTTTGCCAATACTTTACCTTGTGCTAATGATAATAATAATTTGACTTCAAAATGAAATCCACTGAATGAGTTTTGATGGATTGTAGATGCTTGTATTTGCTTCTCAGGTCCCTCTGATGTTGATTAAGGATGAATAATCAAGTCCCTTCTGCAATAATATATGACATTGATATTATTTAGGTCCCTTACTAATGAATATTGATTATAATGTCTCAGGTCCCTTCTGCAAACCAATTGCATAGTTTGTTGGTCTATTATGAATCTTCCCCCTTGTTGATGTTGAGACTTGTCCTCAAGTCTTTAAATTTTGGA
>APFE030645120.1:32669-61416 GCA_000404065.3 Pinus taeda
TTCGGAAAGTCTTCTTTATTGATAGGTTTGTTATAAACTTTGATCTTGTGACCATTAACTAGAAATGAAATTGCTTCTTCATCATTTGTTTTAGTCTTGACTGCTCCATTGTCAAATATTTCTTCTATTTCATATGGTCCAAGCCAATGAGTAGTGAAATTAGCTTTGAAATCTTTGTACTTGGAGTCGAAAATAAGTGCCCAGTCTCCCTTATGAAAAAATTTTCTTTTAATAAATCTGTCATGCCATTTGATTATTTGTTATTGTACTAGTGATGTATGCTCAACTTCTTGTTGTATGATTTCGTCTAGTTCATTCAGTTGCATAAGTCTTTGTTGTTGAGCTTTTAACATATCCAATCCCAATTTTGCTACAAGTTTGAATGTATGAATTTGAAATTCAAATGGTAACAAAACTTCTTTACCATATACCAGTTTGTATGGACTAAATCCAGTAGTATTTTTCCATGTATTATGTATGCCCATAATGCATCTTTTAATTTGTCTAACCAATCTTTTTTGTTCATTTGCACTGTTTTTGTCATGATGTTTTCCAGAACCTTATTAGTGGATTCCACTTGTCTATTTGCTTGTGGATGATACGGAGTAGATTTTCTATGCTTGATTTTGTACTTTTCTGTAAGATCTCACACAAGTTTAGAAGTGAACGGTGATCCCCAGTCTGTAACAATCTGTCTTTGAACTCCAAATCTTACAAAGATATATTCAAAGAGGAATGAAACCATTGTTTCTTATATTGCTCGTGCCATTGATTTTGCTTCTACCCATTTTGTAACATAGTCTGTACACACGAAGATGTACTTATTTCAATTTGAAGGCAGGTTAATAGGTCCCACAAAGTCAAGATCCCATTATTCAAATGGTTCTATAAGTACTTGTGGTTTCAATGGAATTTCATCTGTTACTACAGGTCTTCCAGTTCTTTGACAACTATCACACCTTCTGACATAGTTCTTTGAATCCTTGAAGATTGTTGGCCAGTAGTAGCCAAGCTTGAGCACCTTGTATGATGTTCGTTTATTTGAAAAATGGCCACCACATGGTTCATCATTACATGCTTTTAGAATATTAAGAATTTCATCTTCTCTTACACATTTTCTTATTAAAAGGTCAGGACTAGTATAGAAGAGGTCACCATTGACCCAAGTATATCTAACACTTTCTCTAATTATTTTCCTTTTCTGCTTGCCAGTAAAATGGGATGGTGATATTCTGGATGATAAATAATTTGCTACATCTTCAAACCATGAGGTTTTAGTTGTTATAGAAAATAAATGCTCATCAGGAAAGTTGTCTGAAATAGGGATAAGATCATCATGAGAATTAATTCTTGACAGAAAATCCGCCACTTGATTATCTTTTCCTGATCAATCTAGAAAAATTATATTGAATTCTTGCATTAATAACAACCATCTAGTAATTCTTCCATTGGTAATTGTTTTTTTCATTAAGTATTTAATGGTTGAATGATGTGTATGAATAAATACTTGATAGCTTGTTATGCATAACTCTATTGATTGAATGCACAACAGCTACCATTTCTTTTTCAGTTACTGTATAGTTTAATTTTGTCGGAGTTAAGTTTTTGCTTATGAAATAAATGGCATAGTTAAACTGATTTTGTTTTTGTCCTAAAGATGCTCCTATAACTATGTCTGATGCATCAATAGATATTTGGAATGGAAATGGCCAATTTGGTCATCTGATAATGGGTGCTATAGACAATTTTTCTTTTAGTTTTTCAAATGCATTTTGACAATTTGTAGTCCATTGAAACTCAATGTCTTTTGCAAGTAATTTGAACACGGGTAAAGCTATTTTACTGAAGTTTTCAATAAATCTTTTGTAGTAGCCTGCATATCCCAAGAAGCTTCTCCTTCCTTCTGTGTTTTTGGTGGCATTAAGTTTACAATGACTTGTATCTTTGCTGGATCTACTTTAATTCTAGAAGAGGAAGTGTGGTGTCCCAACACTATCCCCTAAGCTAACCTCATAAAACATTTCTCATTACTGAGGGATAAGTTTGTCTCTATGCATCTCTTTAGAACTTTTTCAAGGTTATTCAAAAAATCATCAAATGTTCTTCCATAAACAGCAAAATCATCCATGTAGACTTCAACATATTCATGTATAAGATTTACAAAGATAGCTATGACTACTCTTTGAAATGTAGCAGGTGCATTACATAATCCAAAAGGTAAAACATTATAAGCATATGTACCCCGTGGACAAGTAAATGTAGTTATCCTGATCCTCTAATGCTATCTTTATCTAATTATATCCAATAAATCCATTAAGGAAGGAAAATAATTATTTCCCTTCCAATGAGTCTAGTACTTGATCAATAAATGGTAGTGGAAAATAATCTTTCAATGTCGCCTTGTTCAATTCCCTATAGTCTACACATATTCTCCATTTTCCATTTTTCTTTGGTACCACAACTAAGGGAGAAACCCATTGATTATCAAAGATAGGGCAGATAAATCATACTTGTACTGGTTTCTGCAATTCCTCTTTCACTATCTCCTTCATCATTGGATTCATTTTTCTTTGTGGTTGTCTCACTGGTTTGATTGTTTCATGTGTGTAAATGTGATGGATACATGTTTTTGGATGGATTCCTTGCATGTCTGTATAGTCCCAGAAAAAGATTTTGAATACTTTTGTAATAATGCAATTACTTCTTGTTCTTGTGATGATTGTAGATTATTACCAATATTTAAATTCTTTCCTCAATTGATTTCAATGATTTTTATTTGAGAATTGGTAATTGAGTTGGTCGGAAAAATGTTTTCAAATGAATTTTGCAATGATTGAATAGTACAATTTTCCTAAAAACATTGATTTAGAAGATTATTTGCAGCTTCATATTGTTTTATTTGTAGATGCTCAGAATATCAGGTTTTGAGATAAAAAGTTCTATTAAATCCTCATTTTCTTCTTCTTCTCTAAAATTAAAGGCTTGATTAATGCTTAAAACAGGTAGTGTTTCTTCCTATTGTTCATCAGGACATGATAGTAAAGAAAGAGATTGAGTGGGAGGATAAAGTGTGATATGTTTCCTTTCATCTCCATGTGCTATGATCATGCTTCCTAATTTGCATCCAGTGAAGGCATCTATTGTGGTTAACCATGGTTTGCCAAGAATTAAAGGGTGGCCTCCTAGATTAGTTTTTGGTTGTAAGATTACAAATTCTACAAGGTATTCCCATGAATTCCAAAGAAACAATGATGTCTTCAAGTATTCCTTCGGGTACAACTTTAGATCATCTGCTAGTTCTAGAATTATAGTAGTAGGTTAGATATTTGGCAGTTTTAAATACTTCATAGTTTCTATTGTCATGATATTTATAGCAGTTCCTAGATCATTTAAAGTTTTAGGAACTGAAAAAATTATTGATTGGAATTGTAACCATAGGTATCGCCAAATGAATATATTTTTCAATTGTTGTTTTTGCAGACATGAGACTAGCTAATTTGCCAATGACCTAGATTGTGGGTGGATCTCTTTTCTTTCTGCTAGTTTTCTTAATACATAATTCCTTTATTGTTTTTGTATAGACTAGAATATATTTTACATCTTGCAACAAATGAATTTTAACATAAGAATTCTTTAATTCATCTATGATATCAAATTCAAGGAGAAATTGAATTTTTCTGGTCCACTAACCTTTCTCGGAAAGGTGGTGTTTAAGTCATAATAGTTTTTCTTTTTTGAATTTGATTCCTTGGATCAGTCAGATTGTTCTCCTTCTTCAATTTGTTCTTCTATGATTGGTGGAGAATCCTTTTGTATAACTTTTCCAGAACTCAATTGGATGTCTTGAATAGGAAGAATAGAATATGTAGGAAATAATTTTGTTTCTTCCACATTATAAGCTGGACTTTCCACTCTATTACTCGGATTTGCTATTGGATGAGCTAGTAATTGAGCTGGTATGGTTGATGGTTGGTTAGAAGGAAGTTGAAGCTGCTGAGGTTGAGTTAGTGCAAGGATTGATTGTTGTGTGAATGGATTTGATTGAGGGGATTGTTGGAATTGTTGATATGGAAATGATCGTTGAGGATATGGTTGTCGATATTGTTGTGGATATGGTTGTTGAGGGTAAAATTGTTGGGGCAGTTGGGCTCCATAAGAATATCCTTGCCAACTTAGTGAAGTTTGGTTTGGGTTTTGCTGAGGAGGCCAAACCTGCCATGGCATAGGAATATTCCATGATTTTGATACTAAAAATTCTGCGGAATTTGTTGAGGAAACTGTTGAGATGCACCTACAAAATGTGGTTGCCAAGCTCTTCTTGGTGCCATATAATAAAATCCTTGAGTTTCTTGTAATTTTCCTACTTGCAACTCTTTTAATGTTTGACAATCATCAGTAACATGATTTTCTGTACAAAGTCCACAAACATGTATATTATCCAAAGGACATTCTCGTAAAGGATGCTCTTTCCTACACTTAAGATAAAATGTTGATAGTATTTGTTGTTGTTGTCTCTTATTTTATTTTAGTACATCAACTTGTGTTCCTAAGGTGCTAAAAAGGTCAGTTTTAAAGTTTTCTAAAAAACTCCCTATTTCTTCTCTTGTTACTCCTCCTGATGTGGATTTAGAAGATCTTGAAGTTATATCTGTTTTTCCTATTATGGCTTTACCTCCAGAGTACTTCTAACATAATTCAACAATTTCATCAAATGGTAAGTATGAAATATCTCCTTTACCCATCACATTGACAATATCGAGATACTCATCTCGTATTCCTTTGAGAAAAATGTTCTAATGGTATCAAGATTTAGAGAATTTTGTTTGGATTTTTGCAAGTTGTAAAGAAATTGTTCTAAATATTCTTCCAAACTCTCATCTTTTTGTTGAGACATCCTAAAAATATATTCTTTTGAATCTCTAGGCATACAATAGGCTTGATATTTCTTAAGAAAAGTTTTCTTCATTTCTTCCCAAGAAGTAATAGTGTTCTCGTAATCCCATAAACCATTTTAATGCATCTGCTTTAAGAGTAGCAAGAAAAAGGCGAATATTTTGTGTGTCATCAGTATAACCATAAGTTCGACATAAGATATCAAATTCAAACATGAAAGAATCAGGATCTTCAAAAGACATTCCATAGAAATTTGGTAAAACCGAAGGTGGAATATTCTTCATTTTTATCTCTTCTCCTAGAATTGCTCTAGTATCTACAATTGGAAATCCAAAAGTAGCTTCTTCGTCATTTTCTATTTCCGCATCTTGTCTTCTCTTATGATCATATTATCTTTTTGACATCTTATTCTCTTTTCTTTTCTACCTCTCTTCCTTCCTCTTCTTCTCTTCTTCTTTGCCATTCCTTTGTTTCTTTTCCTATTGTAACCTTTGTTCTGGAGTGAGAATGTTATATCCATGCCCTTCTTTTGCCATATGTTTTTCAACATTTTCAAATGTTTCAGTAACAACTTGATATTCAATTTGTTTTATTTGTTCAAAGATAGGCTAATCTATTTGTTCAAGAATAAGCTGATCAATTGGTTTTCTTGTCTCTCTTTGTTTTCCTATGGAATATGTTCCTATGTGTTTTTGTTTTCTCTTCACTTCATAAGCTAACAAAGTTTGTCTTTTAGCAAGGTTTAACCTTTTTCCTGAATGTTGTTTTTCATCTAACTCTTCCAAAGTTAGTTTTCCAGAAATTGGTGTAGTTAATTCAAATGGAGGTAGTCTTTTTTCTACAAATGATTTAGTAGTTGGGGGGTCTTGTATGTGTATCTACCATTTTCATCTTTTTGTCTAGGCATAAAAGACCATAATGAAAAATCCTAATTAATTTTTTATGTTTTTGTTTTTTATGTTTTCTAAATGATATTCCTATTTTGATTAAATGTAAATGTGTTTCCCTGGCAACAGCGCCAGAAATTCCAGGCCAATTTACTAAGTAAACTAACACATGTTTTACTTGTCAATCCAGGTTTGTAGACTTGGAAGCATGGCCAAAATATATGGATTTCAGGTACAATCAATTTCAGAAAGTAAGACTCAAAGGTTAAAGGAAGTGCATATTACAAATAAGTTCTAAATTTAAAGAATCTAAAAAGTCTATGATTCAAGATGCAGTAAAAAAAGGAAGAGGCTCCTAACTTAGGAGATCCTGGTTGTCCTTCCTCATAGTACTGTCCCCAAGAAGAGAAACTAAAGAGAAACACTTTGTGATGTCTAGATAGCAAGAGACGAGGATCCTAACTTAGGAGGCCCTAGTTATCCTTCCTCACAGTTCTGATTCAACAACATTACCATTGCATCAAGTCATAAACTGGAATTAAAGAAATAATTCAAGAAATGCAAAAGGATGATTTTTAGTTGTAATTCATAATTTAATAGAAAAAGAATTTAACTTAAATCCTTGGTTGTCCTTTCGTATGAAAATTAGATCTTAAACCAAAATAATATAGAAATCATAAATAAATCACAACACATCTAAGCAACTGAATCATAAAATTGAAACAAGAAATATTGAATCAAAACTATACTAATTTATACAAAATTTAACCAAAGTGTAGTTAGCTTGGTATGGGGCCCTCCAACCTTGCCTTGTACACCTAAAGAACTCTTCAACTATAGCTAACTCGATAAAATACTCATATAATGAATAACAATAGAACAATAGAACCGATTCTTCAAATTAACTCAAAAGTATTCAATACTATCAATACAAAATTACACACTTTGAATAGTTCATGAATCGTGTTTAAATAGGAAAATCATAAACAAACATTGCTATAATGGCTCTAACATCCCTATCTATCCTAATCCATCCATACAGGTCAAACTCACCATGTATAGTTCACAAAATTAGGAAAATCCCACAAAATAAGAAAGCTGCCCCTTTTCACTAGGGATTTTGAATGACAAGTCAAATTTGACCAGTGTTGGTTGGGCCTGTGCTTCTTCAGTTTGACCGAACCAATAGGTATTCCTTCATCAGTAGTTCCCAAGATTTCCAAATATGCACTCAGATGTTTCCCAAGTTTCATGGACATATGACTTTAATGGAGCTATTACAGGAATTTTTAATGTAGTTCAAATTTACTCTTAAAACCCAATTTTTTATAAAAAATGAAAAAAAATGAAAAATTTAATTTAGTTACCTAAATATGAAAAATATGACTAAAATGAAGAATATGTAAGTGAAATAATATGGATTATGGTGATAAATGAATGGATTTAGGATAGGAAAAAATGACCAAAATTGAGGGTCAACAAACATGTTCCTTAAAAATAGTCTTATGATCCACATGAATATGTTGATTCACCAAGAGTCACCATACTTGAGACTCGAAAGAGACTAGCTTGGCTTGAAAGAACATTGAAATAATCTGAAGGATATGAAATACCTCATAGCACCTTAAGAGAAAGCAAGAGGCCAAAAAAGTATTCAAGTTATGTAGCGTTGATGAGTAAGATCATTAAGTTCGAGCATCCACCTATGAAGAGGTAGCTAGACATCAAGTTTGGAAATATGTTATGATTTAATAGTACCAGTCCATATTGAAAATGATGTATGGGAAATAATTCCAAGGCTTGAAAGAAAATGTGTTGTGTTTTCCAAATGGATTTACAAAATCAAGCATTCAACGATGGAATCTTAAGAAGTACAAGGAAATATTTGCGGTCTGTGGATTCTCCAAGAAATAGGGAGAAGAATATGAAGACACATTTTCTCCTATTTCCAAGTATTCTTATATTATATCTATTATTGATCTCACTTATATTACAGGTTGGAAATTGCATCAAATGGATTTTAGATTGCTTTTCTAGATAGAGCAATTGAAGAAGAAGTTTATATTGAGAAACCCTAATGCTTTGAGATTCATGGCAGAGAGACACATGTTTGTTAATTGAAGAAAGCCTTGTATGGGTTTAAGTAAGCTCCGTATGCATGGTACTCTCATATTATTGATAACTTTTTGTTGAGCCTTAGTTTCAAAAGGAACAACATTAATCCAAATTTGTACTTCAAAGTTGTTGAAGGTAAGCCCTTGATTTTGTTATTGTATGTAGATGATTTATTTCTAACAGAGGAAGAGAATCTCATTGTTTTGTGTAAGAGGGCGCTGATTTTGGAAGCTGAGATGAAGGAACTTGGCCTTGTGCATTACTATTTAGGATTGGAAATATGGAAAAGGTCTAGTGAAATCTTTGTTGAGCAAGGAAAGTGCATCATCAAGATCCTTAAAAAAATGGGCATGATAGATTGCAAGTCCATGGACACTCCCATTCTGAAAAAATTTGAAGAAGATGCAAGACTGTGATTTTGATCTAGTTGATCCCTCTATGTATCACAAATTGATTGTCTCTTTGAACTATCTGGTTAACAATGGACCTGATATCTACTATGTTGTGAAAAAGTTGAGCCAATTCTTTGTTGATCCCCGCTAACTGCATTGGGTTGTAGCAAAACATATATTGAGATATCTATGTGGCACCATTGGTTATGGTCTGAGATATGTTTACAATGGAGAATGGAAACTGCATGGTTTTACTAATGCTGATTGGGTTGGATGTACTGAATATAGAAAGATCACTTCTAGTTTTTATTTTATCTTGGGATCTTACATGATTTCATGGTCAAGTAAGAAACAAACTTTTGTTGCTTTTAGTATGGATGAAGCTGAGCATATAGATGTTTTTTTAACCTATTGTGAATTTTTGTGGCTTCGAAAGTTGTTTGCTAGTTTGTTTAATCAAGTGCTAGAATCGACCATTGTATATTGTGACAATAAAAGCTGTGTAACTCTTTTTAAGAACCCGATTTTTAATGATAGGTCAAAGCACATTGCGATCAAGTATCATTACATCTAGAATATTGTTTAGAGAGGAGTTGTGAGGCTCGCATACGTCCCTATTGATGAGTAGGTTGTTGAAGTTTTGACAAAACCATTGTCCTGAATGAACTTTTCTTATTTTCGAGAACAACTTGGAGTTGTTGAGAATCATTGATTGTATAGTATCATGAGATTGAAAATATTCCTTGGGCTTAGCTGAGAGACCATAGTTTAGGGTTGGGAAGATTGGATTTTTACTCCCTTGGGTCATTGACATTGACTAAGGAACCAATGTGGTTGGGGAGTTTGGTTTTGAGGCTAGGAGTGATCCCTTACATCACTGTGTTTGACTAAGAGACCAATGCATTTGGTTGGGGGCACTAATTTTGATTTCTCTTCTTTAAGTCACTTGTTTGACTGAGGACCAAGTGGACTTGGTCGAGGAGACTAATTTTTGAGTACTCACATGGGTCCTTGTGCTTGACTTAGAAACCATTGCATATGGTTGGATAGTTTTTCCTCATTGACTAATCCCTTGATCAATTGGGTATTGGCCTTGATGCCAATGGGTTTTGGCTTGTGGGATGAGTTTTATGCTATGTATCTTTCCTTATGATGAGACTTACACATCTAATCTCTCTCTTGAGTTATTGCTAAGAAATCAATGGATTGGCCAGGGAGATTGATCTTGAGAGAGAGAATGAAAAATACCTCCCTAGATAAGAGGGAGTGTTGAAAATTAGTACCTTTAGTTAATATTTTCATTAGCAAAATTAAAAAAGAAATTATGTATTTTCTTGTTGACCAAGTCAGTCCCATCACAAGAAGGGGTTTGACCCTATGGTCAAATCCCATTTCCTAGCACACATATATATTGGGCATTCATTGAACTTGTTTGGAATCAATCGTAACTCATCCATTTGATCTAAAAAAAGTTGTTTTCTTCACACGTGCGAAAGAGAAAGAAGATGAAGTTTATAGTGAAGTTTGACCTCTCTTATTTTTTTCTTTGACCAACATTGACTTGGGTATTCTTGTTGCTATTTGACTAAATTTGTAGGTCAAGTTTCTCCTTGATTCATTGATTGTGTTTGACTGAAGTTTATCTTTGTTTCAGGGTTGTTTAATGATGGTTGACTGCATGTCAAATTTTGTAGTTTGACCGAGACTTTGGCTAAGGAATTGAAAGCCGAATGTTGGCCCTTTGACTAGAAGCCATCATGTTGAAATTTGACTCTCTTGTGCAGACTTTGATTGTGGACCAATGTCAATTTTTTCTCTCTCCTTTGATTGGTTTTGACTTGGAAAATATTGATGTCGGAGATTGGCATTTTGATTGGAATATTTTTATGCACATTTTGATGAACTGAAATATCTCTCATAAGAAAAGATTACCGGGTTTTCCCTCTTGTGGGGTTTTGTCCCGAGAAATTTTTTTGTCTCTTGATTTATTGTTTTGTGTGATCTCTTTTGCTCTATTGAAGTTTATGGTTGAAAATTTTCAAGTGTAATTGCTTAATGATTGGAATGCTCTAAGGAAGTCAAATTGTGTCATTGGAAGTAGTTATTAGTTAAAAAAATTGTATGAGTCCTTTTTGCACTAGAAAATCAACAATATGGTCGGGTAACCCCTGTAAAAACAAAACTAGTCTAGGTCACCAACTAACCAAGTCATCACTTGGAACCCTATCAATTTTCCCTGACCAATGGTGAAACCCTGGGCTGATTTACCATTCCACCATGTCATCACTTAACACTTGAATGGTAACAAATACTTACCTGATACTTTGAGGCACTCACTCTACCCATTAACCAAATAACCCTCGGTAATATGGTCAAAACCTTCTAACCAGAGGAGCACTATGGGGCTTGATTCTATCTGGGTCTACATTCTCCCTATCCACATTAAATGGAACTTGATAAACACCCATGACCTAGGGATAATGTATACCCTAATGCTACAACTTCAAAACTCCCTCTCAATGAGGTAGGGATTCTTAACCACTCCAATATTTTCCCTAAAGTATACAAAATTCATTTGGGACAGAGGCTTTGTGAGAATGTCAACAACATGTTCATCCATAAAAATTTATGGGAGCCTCACTTCTCCCTTGTGTATTGTGTCTTGAATATAGTTGTACTTGATCTCAATGTGCTTCGATATTTCATCACGGTCCTCTCAAACATTTGATCAAAACAATCATGTGAGCAGATTCTGAAGCCACATTACTTCATAACTTTCCAGACTAGTTGCAATATACTCAACCTCTACAATGCTCAGTGTGACATATGTCTACTTCCTACTCATCCATGGTATCATAGCAAAACCCAATATGAAGAAACATCCTGATGTGCTCTTCTTGTCTTCGCTACTCCCTTCCCTATCAGAATTTGAATATCCCTGTAACTCTACTACACCATTTGAGACACATATCAATTCATAATTGACTATACCACATAAATATCTCAGCACATGCTTTATTGAAATCCAATGGCATGCCTAGGTTCCACCATGAAATGGATTAGAGTGTTCACTTTACCAACATTGTAGTCAAGATTGTGATCAACATCACTCTTTGTGAAACTGAAACTCATCAAGTATCCATCAATCTGAGAATAGCAAGCCCGAGGTGCCTTCTTGAGTCCATACAAAACCTTATTCAGTCTACAAACATGAGGCTCCTTCTCATATACCTCAAAGCCCTGAGGTTGCTCTATGTACACTTCTTCCTCAACCAATATATTAAGCAAAGTGGTTTTCACATCCATCTGATGCAATTTCCAACCCATAAAAGAAGGAATATAAACAATAGTTCTAATAAAAGTGTGTCTGATGATTGGAGAAAATGTCTTTTCATAGTCCTATCCATAGTGCTCATCCTCTCCCTCTTTCTGGGAGAACCCTCTTTCATCAATCTCGTTTTGTACTTCTTTATGCTAGCATCTATTGCATGTTTGATCTTGTAGATCCACATGGAATTCATAACCGACTTCCTGTCAAGTCGCGACACAATTTTCCACACAACATTCTTCATGATAAACTAATATTCCTCCATCTTGGAATCCTTCCAAACTTGTTGGCCTATTGCCTCCTTATAGTTGGAGGACTCTGAATCAATGATGTGACTCATTAGTTATAAATATTTTGAGTACTTCTTAACGCATTTGGTTAATTGAAGGTGCCACAGGGAGCTGCATGTCCCTATGCATCCTACCATGTACTTTGAGGCCATCCCGACCTCTTCTTGGATTCTGGAACAATAACCCTAAGTGAGCAGCAGAAAGTCCTCCTCTCTTTGAGTCAATTTGATTATTTGGCTGAATGCAACTCTGGATACAATGTGCATGTGGCTCCACGATTTTGCCAAAAAGTTCGAAATTTTGAGGATGATGGAAAACAAAGACTTGTGTTTCTATTTTGAATATTAGAGAATTGCAACGACGAAAAGGCGGAAAATGTAGTCTTACCATTTTTTTGATCTAGCATATATTTGATCCTCGCCTCAACAAAAGATTCCAAAATCTCAAATGAATACTGACTTTTCCTACAATGTCTTATTCGGTGAAAAGGCTAAAATATATTGTCTCCAATCAGGATCGTCTTTTATTAGGAATTCTGGATTTTTGGGACCTTTTGTTGTCGTGTTTCTTTGGGTATTTCTCAAACAACAATAGCATCGCAATGATGAACTCAAAGGTGATGAGGCAAAATCAATAATCAAATTCAAAAAGGTTCTTGGAATAGATGACTTTGATGCCACAACTGAGCATATAGAAGTTGGAAGATGTATTTTCAGGCAAAGGCTTGAAATAAGAGATCCTTATGTTGTAACAGAGGAAACAGTGTTTCAAAGCTCTCCATAAGAGATCAACGGTCAATATTCATCCCGACATCACCTCTTCTCCATTCCAGAAACTGGCAAAGGTAACCCTAAAGGCAGGTTTGGGTTTTATGAAACCATATAGTCTTTTGCGGACACCTATGTGACGTGGAACGGGGAACCACACAGACTGGGAACCACATGTTTATAATTTGTTTGTATAATGAAATGAAATGAAATGATATCTTAAGGTCCAATAGACTAAAAATACTCTATGAGACCATTAGTTCCCTATTTTTCCCTCTTTGCAATTCAGTGCTTTTCCGATTCAAATTGATGATGAGCTGACCCAACCTTCCAACAATCTCCTTGCTAAAAAGACAATGTCAATAAATTGATGCTAACATGTTCTCATAACTTTCTCTGGTGTCTTTGAATGCATCACATTCCAAAACGAAATGTTTTTCTGATTCCACAACCCGAGACGTGCAAAATGTACACATCCTTTCTTCCCACGTTTCTTTAGGCCTTTTCCACCATCCTGTTTCACACCGAAATTGATGTGAGTTGGTCATTAATTGAGCAATAAGAACCTTTGCCCTCAACGAAATGCTAGCTCCAATGAACTCTTTTTGTTGTAAATCACATGTAGGGTTGAATTCCTCAATGTAATATTTCTTCTTTCTACCCAACTCTTTTCCCCATATCTTTTTACGAAGCTTCTCCATAGCAAAATCCTTTAGCTCCTTGCTATTTGTGGGACATGCATTGAGGTAGATATTCCATTTTTGCATCCATGTGTAGTTTTGTTTCATCCATGTTTTCTTTTTTTCACTTGTGCCTTCATTGAAGATAACATTAATCCATCTACCTACTCTCATTTGTTCAATTCCTTTTAGGTCTCTTATGAGCCGCACCATAGCAATTGCTTCGATGGAAGTTGCTCTTGTTTCACTCAACATTATCTCATAGGGTACCGAACTTTTCGTTTTGAACTTTCTCATGATCAAGCGTTTTTGGATTTTCTCAATTTGTTTCCATTTTGAGACGAGAGTGATGCTAGCCCATAATTCACACCCATATAGCATCACTAGACAAACTAGGTGTTCAATAAGCACTTTAATCGTTTTCCAATCCCATAACTCTACCTCTCTACATCTGCTTTGAAGAACATATAATGCTTTCCACCCTCCTAAAATTCTCTTCTTTTTGTAGTCTTCCCAATTGAGTTTGTTGTTGAAATCAATCCCAAGGTACTTGTACTCATTTACTTCTTCAATAATGTTGTCTTCAAAGAAGAAAGTATGTTGGCTCTACTTCCTTTTATTAGAAAAAATCATTATTTTGGTCTTGCTAGTATTGACTTGCATCCCCACTGCTCTACAAAAATGCTCAAGGGCATATAAGTGCATTTGCAATCCATGGGCCGATTTAGAAATCAATACAATATCATCAGCATATAAAAGAGGCTTTATCACAAACTCCCCCAACCAAACACCATCTCCCCTTGTAGATTTAGCCACTCTTCCAATTTATCAATATATAGACCAAAAAGAGTAGGGGATAGATGGCAACCTGGCTTGACTCCAATGTCACTTCTAAAGCTTTTTGAAATACCTGCTAAGGTTCTAATTTTGACTTTCACTTCTTCATAAAGTCTATGAATCACGGGTTTAGTTGAAAGCAAAAATTGGTGCGTTGTATAAACATTAACATTGTGTGTGTGTGTGTGTGTGTGTGTGTGTGTGTGTGTGTGTGTATATATATATAAGAACATTCGAATTAATTTTTTATCGCTTCAAATCTTTTTAGGTTAGGAAGGGGAAATAAAAAGTATAAAAGTGATATTTTTGTAAGGGTTTGGAGTGTCGGAGTTGTGATTCCTTTGTAATCAGAAAATCTTTTTGAAATTAAAGATTTTAAAGCATTTTGATTCCAATTTTGGGTACGATTGCAGTCATGTTTTCTTTCCTATATTTTATTTTTCCACTAATGTTTTTTCTCTGTTGGCATGAGTGTAATGAAGTTTTTGACTTATTTTTATTAGCAAATTTACTAATGTCGTGTCCTCAGTAGAAAGTACCTGCAAATCTTACTTAAAGAAACCTTAAAGGGCGCTCCACCATGCTAAAAATTCATCCACACTTGCTCAATCTTCCATTGTTATTTCTATAGAAGTTTAGATCTAGATTCTTAAGTGCATGATTTAAACCTTGTTCTCTATTTTTCTTCAAACAACTCCTTCAATCAAAGGCTCTGCAACCCTCATAGTTTTCTAGCCATTCTGTTTTGGAAAGCTAAGGTTTTAGAATTAGAAGTTTTGGTTGCAAGCCCTCATGGCCTATCCCTTCAACCACTGATTTTAACAATTTTCATTCAATCTTGAGATATCTCAGGCACTAGTTCCCTCACAGCCAAGAACTATCTACAATGAAACAACATAGCCATAGAGCTAAATGAAACACTATGACCTGGATTGCTACTAATAAAGCCACAATAGACATTGATTTAATTGCATTATTTACATTAGCTTATGTAAAATATTTTAATCATGAGTTGAAACAATAAAGAGAGTATTTCCATAAGCATGATTTATCCATGAAGCTAAATGAAACCTCATGACCTCTTTTGCTACCATCGAAGTTGTAATAAACTTTGATTGAAGGACTAAACATTATTTTATTTAAATTTTGTGTTATTATTAAACTAGAATTTATGATTATAGTAGATTAGTTTTGTGAGATATACTACACAAGAAAAGTTCTCTCAGTTATTTGACATTGATTATCAACCCAAGCTACAAGCCCCATCAAACATTGATTTGCAACCTTTTTATGAGTTAACTCATGCAAATAGAATTAGACAAGCCATATTTGAGATATAGGAAAACAGTTTCGCACCTATTGTGATTGCACTCCATAAGTTAACTAACTTTGGTTGATAAATTAATGTTTAAAACTTATGCAAATAAGTTGTTTAACATTTTGGTGTTGTTGTTGGGAAGTGCAATAGGAATTAGTTTTAAAAATTCATAGTTTTTATTTCATTTTTCCATCATTTTTAAGTATAGACATTTAGGACAAGGAGGAGTTAACAAAATAAGACGAGAGGTAAGAACATGCACATTCACTTATGTGATTCTTTACAAATCCTTGTCATGTTTATATATGCATATATTAATTATACCTAGGGTAGTAAAGGTTGATTTGTTAGAATAAGAAGAGAAAATACATTGATTGAAACACACTCCTCGACTACAAATATATCTACAAAAACTAAAATGGTTAAAGAAACGTCATTGGTTGTAGAAGAATCAAGAGAGAGGAAAATACAATCAAGTACACCACCTTAAGACAAGAAGAAACATCAATTGCAGAAAAATTAAGAGAAGGACAAATACAAACAAGTTCATCTAGTGGAACATCAGAAGATAATCCTTAGAATTGTATTAACGAATTTTGGGTTCTTTGGGAAGATGAGATGAAAAATCAAGAAGAAAGAGAATCCAATAATTAAGCTACAAGAATAAGAGAATAAAGGGAGAGGATATAAGAGAAATAACAAAAAGAGAAAGAAAAGCAAAAAGGGTATACCATAAAGAAAGATGATGTAATGCAGGAGTAGCAAGAGAAAGAGTAAGAACATAAAGAGGAGAAGGAACTAAAGAAGAAGAAGTATAAAATGAAATAACGTTTGGGTTTCCCATTCTTGGCATGGCTTCAATACTTGGTAATGAAGTCAAAATGAAAAATATTATAATCAATTTTACAAAATTTTTATGGTATGGTAATTGACCACATTGATGCTTTTATCCTTGAATTTGATATTTATGTCATACATATGGTTATATAAATAATACATATAAACTTTGTTTATTTCCATTTATTTGAATTGAGTTGCTCTAAAATGGTTTATGGGGTTATGAGATTATAACATGACATATAGGGATGATATGTGAAAATGTTTTCTTAAAAAATATCAACCATATTGTAGGCCTAAAGACTCCAAAGAATATATCTTTAGGATGTCCTAGCAGGGGGATGAAAGCCAAGATGATTATTTAGAAATATTTTCTTATAATTTGTAAAAGTTCAAACAAAGTGTATTTAATCCAGATACTATTCACACAATTTTCCTAAAAGATATTAGTGATGAATTCATAGACGTTCTTAAGCTTATGGGAGCATGTGGTATTTCTGATTTACCTTTTGATCGCATTTTCAGTTTGTATAGGAAATATTATAGGGGAAGAGCTAAAGTTGACAAAGGACAAAGAACGACTCTTTCCAAAGTTACGAAGTCAACTAATAGAAGTGTAACAAGGGAAGAATTAGAAAATTTGTTTTCAGAATTAACCTTTTAAGTACACTTGGTTCTCAAATTGAAACATTAAAAGCCAAGAATAGGCAAGAAGAAAAAAATGAAGTTTTGTCAAAATTTTACCCTAAATGCAGGCATATATTGTCCTTTAGATAGTATTCAACTTTCTGATATCTATGAAAATAAGATTTCAATGGAGAACTGTCCAACACCACAAGAATATAAGGCAGTCTATAGAGGATAAATGAAGCAACATATATCTTTTCTATGTTGCGCTTAGAAGGCCTTGGAAACCATGAGAAATAGGTATGCCTCAAGATTACACTCAACAATTTCACACATATTATAATCTGAATCCCATAAAAAATACTTGGAGTGCACTTATGCCTTGGTAAGCATGGTCTCCTCAACATGACTAAAACGAACACTATCAACAGGGTTAGTGAAGACCTACTTATGGAAACCAACCTCCCTATAATCCTCAAGAACAATATCAAACACCATTTCCTCAATAGTGATACCAACAACAATCCTTCCTTCCTCAACAATATCCACAATAGCAATATCCAAAGCAACAACAATTCTCATTTATTCAATATCTATATTGGAAAAAAATTTGGATAAGTTTTGAACGTTAATTTGTCAACCAATACTTTTAAACTTGTGAAATGAAATCACTGTATGTGAACAACTAGTTTCTTTATTTTCTAACATATTATTTGTATACTAACATAAATATATAAAGAAGTTGAAAGTGAGAGTCTAATAAAATGTTTATTCTAATTGACAACCAAAATTGAAAGAAAGGAACGAATTGCTTTTTATGTAACCTATCTTATAAAACCAGTCTACTACAATGTAAATTCTGATTCGTCACAAACATAACTTTTGATTTAATAATTTAAAATCTAAGTGAAATACCTAATCCTTCAACCAAATTCTTATCACAACTTCAACCGGGGTAAATCAAGTGATAATGTTTCCTTTGCTAACAACTCTTGTAACAATACTCTCTTCATTATGCTAGCTAATGATTAAAAGGACATCTAGCAAAAATTCAACCAATAAAATACCATGAACTAAATAAAAGGTGAAATTATGCTTAATATACCAACTATAATCTACAATGGTTTTAATAGTAGAATTATAGGTCACAATGTTTCATCTTAGTTATGTAGATAAATGAATCTTATAACAATACATTGTATACCACTTCAACTTATAACTATAGGATAGATCCAAGCTGGTAAGGAAACAAAATTACAATTGAAAACTAAGAATCTTGATTTCTAATTGATATATAACAAGAACTATTGAAAATTGAGAATCTTGATTTCTAATTGATATATAACAAGAACTAAAGAAAGTAAAGAATTAATACAAACAATAATTTATAAGGAGTCCCTTGTAATTATATAAGAAGAAGAAAAAGATAAATTTCCAATAAAAATGGTGTTGAGTTTTCAAGTGCAATAGGTACAAGCACAAATTTCTGAAATACTAATAATTACTTCTAATGTTGTAGATATTCTTTTAACAATTCTAGTTTATCACTAAGAAATCACACTTTAGAAAATCAACGACAAAAGCATATGGACAATAGAGATCACAATGCACAAAGAGAAGAAAGGATTTACCTTGGGAAAACCCACGCGGGGGAAAAACCTAACAACCTTTTCTTTAGAAAAAATTCTTCGGTTGAAAAAGAGATACATATAATGTTGCTAGTCAACTATGCCAACAAGTTAATGGTCAAGCCTATTCAAGTAGCTTTCTAATCAATTCAATTCAAGTCTGTAATGACCCTTCATAAATTAATTTATCTTAAGTTTATTTCCATAATTTTGGCATTTTTAGTGACCATGGGACACACAAATTTTTGGAGAATGACTTAAGAGAAAAGGGAGTCTGAAATGTTTTTCTAATGGAACATGGCGGCCACACGCATGGAGAAAAATTACTTTCTAAGGAAGGAATTCGAATATCCAGGGAAAGGGGGTCGAAGAGCTTGTTAGAGGGGCCCACATGGGAAAAAGAAACTCACAAATTTTAAATAGGAGAAGCTCAGCCACATTTGGGGTCTTTTACCAATTGAACTTTCTATTATTGCTCGAGCTACTTAGCCGGACCAAATTTTTGTTCAACACCAAGTTTTCCAAGCAGAGAGTTCACCCTTTCTTTCGGGGGCTTCGAGTGTCACCCTAGGGAGGTCAAATTGTACCAAATTGGAGAGGAGTTTGGAGGGATTCAAAAATGAACACATAATTACTCACTCAGATAGTGCATATTCCAGGAGGATGCAAGAGGGGTTAAAGCTTGGCTCATTTCAGATGTCTCCTGGGGAGTGTTTTCTGGGTTTAATTTGGCATAAGAGCTCCATGAAGAGATCAACCTAATTGGGTAGTTGTGGGGCAAGAGGTTACTGATTGAAGGCAACATGAATTGATGCACCCAGGGACAATGCATAAGCTATTTTATGGGCACACGTGGGAGTTTGTGGGAATATATTTGGAGCTGGGATTTGCTGGGAGAAATAAGGAGAACTTTGGGGTGGTGAGTCTCGACATTTTGGGAGTGATTGGAGGGATTTTTTAGGGAGTTTGTATGCAGACCATATTTCATAGATGTTGGAGGAGGGCGCGGTATTTGTGGCCAAATTTTGGGGGTCCAAACCATACCAAACCCTTTCTCAGTTTTGGTTGGATATTTGTGAGGAGCTTGGGGCTAATTTTATAGAATTTTATGAGCATTTGAATTGGGGTTTCTAACAATATCTTTCTAGCAGACAGTGTAGTTTTTTGGGGCAACACAGGGCATCATTGGAGAAACTTGTTATTTCATCTTGGATTCTATGTTATCACCCAGGTCTTGTTAAAATTTCCATTGAGGCAAGCCTAGGTGCACTCCCACACCATTGTACTATTGCTCCAATTAATTAATAAAATGGCTCAAATAGTTGACATTTCTGAAGTTTTTATGGGTGTTCACTGAATGTTATGAAATTGTTTGTTGCATGTATTGTTTTTCTTCGCATATCACTATTTTTACTAATTAGGAACACTATAGTGGTATCAGAACCCCGATATTTTCTCAGACATGGGGGAACTTTCCTATGAATGAGGAGAATAGGCAGAATGTGACTTACCGAAGACAGAGGTACTAGAGCAGGGAGAGGGAGTTGGAGATTACACTTGATACTAAGGCATGTAGGAAGGCAGTAGTAGTAGCAAATATTGGGGAGACAAAGAATAAGGAGGAAGAAACATTTGATAGCCTCTTGAAGGTACTAAATGATTTAGCTAAGGGGAAGAAGGAGATGTTGGAGGAGATCAAACAATAAAATAGGGACAAGAGAATTCATCGTGAGTTCCAATTTGGAGAGAATTCAGGGGCCTCACAATAGTATGAACACCCTTCACCAACCACTCACCGACCATCTTTCAGTGGGACAACTAGGACCACACTACCTACATTTCTACCACTAGCACCTAGTGAGCAAGGTGGGCAGGATGACCAGATTCCTATGGAAGATTATTTCAGGGAGTGGCAATCCATGGGGAAAGATTTCAAGGAAGCCTTGTCTTTCAAAGAATATTTCTAGCTCAAACAAAATGAGAAGGGTAGGTACAATGGGGGACCAATCATAGAGAGTTGGATACCAAGTGCACAACTCAAGCTTGGGTGGAGAAGTTGGATACCTATTTCCAGCTTAATTGGATGATGGAGGTGGAAGGCATCAAAATGGCTACCTTGCACTTGGAGGGGGAGGCACACTATTGGTGGCTTCATGGCTTGTCCACACTTAGGGCATGCCAGCGTGACCTCCTATGAGGAGTTCACATAGGGAGTGGTGGAGCTTTTTGATAGGAGGGACCCAGAGGCTTACTTCAAAGAGTTGACCCAACTTAGGTAGCCTAGCCACCCAAAGCATTACATATCGTAGTTTTTGAGGGTTTAATTCATGGTGCCTGACTTGTCCGATGCTAGGAGAGCATACACATTTATAGAGGGGTTACTTGAGACATTGCATGGATTGGTGGAGTCTTGCAAACCCACTACCTTGCAGGATGATGTGACTTGTACTAGGGATTTGCAGGGGGTAATCCCCAAGACTAGAGTAGCCATTCCATCATAGAATCCCTACCCACAGAACATGAATGACATTAGGCCCCCACCACATTGAGCAACCCAGGGGCATGGGAAGTTAGATGAAGAGACCAGGAGAGACCTTTGGAGGAGGAAACTATGTTTTACTTATCATGAGCCATGGGAACCAGGCCATCGGTGCACAACAGGAAAGGCCCACTACATTAAGGTATTCTCAGATAGTGACCAGGAAGATGATGTGGAGTTTGAGATTGGCAGGGGAGGAAATGAGGGTAAGGCAGAGAGGGGACCACCACCACCACCACTACCACTCGGGAGAGCACCTTTCGCACCATCTGGGGGAGTCCTTGCTTCTTTGCGTGGAATTCCCAATTTTTTGACCTTGAGGATCTGTTGATGCCTCGAAAATTGCTGCAACAACATTGGGGAAACCACCCGGTCCGAACCTTAGTGCAGCTCCTTTTCCGTTTGGGATAGTGGCTCCAACTGGGGGTAATGGGACCAGTTTCCCAGAAATAGATAAATGGGATGAATGATTGATTTATAGATAACACTAGCGATAAGCGAAAGACTAAAACTATTGACAGAAATATAGATAAATAAAACTATCCCGGGAATCTATTGAGCTCTAAAGCGTAGCTTTTGATGCTCTATGTCTAAAAGACAAGCATATAGATGACTGTATCCTTAAAACATAGATGTTAAATCATTTATGATTGCTGTGCCTAAATAGTTAAGCAGAGCGATGGAAGCGAGATTACTACACCCTATACATTCATATCATTATCACATACATGATTCAAAAGTAAAGGCACATCACTAAACACCCAATAGTGGAATGAATAAGATTTGCTGTTATAGCGCATGCATATAATCAATGATAGCAAGAATAATTACATAACAATTAACATAAACAGAATGACTTCAGACACAGATAGAAATACCATATGAATTGCTTGCCACTCCCAGATACCAATCGTTATGTGTGGTTCTTCCCTTAACGCATAAACATTCTTCAATCAACGACAATAGTGCACAATTGTGTAAAGAAATTCCTTCATTAATGTAAGAACAACTGGTCGAGTTCTATAAAAGAATATAGGCTGAAGCACAGTAGTGCAAACTTCAGTCTGTTAAGTCTCTTACAAAATTTTACGACCCTTTCTAAAAACATGAAAGGGTCTATAAATACAATACTAATCTAAATATCTATTAAACAGAAATGCTACTTAAACTGATATCAATAACTTTTGTTTCTATTTCGGCGAGCGATCTGGTGAGCTGGAGGGCAATTCATTGAGTCGGCTGCTTTCCTTTGAATCTGATCTAGTTAATTGCAAGCATTGGCTCAATTTCAGGAGGTTTGTTAAGGCGCGAACTGAGCTGGGCAGCATATGTGGCATCTTGAATATCGGGGATCATACACCCGATGGCATCTGTTAAACACTTCAGGGTGGCTCTCTGTGCATGAGGTTTAACTAGGAAGTGCCAATATGTTTCCAAGTTCAAACTATTAATCCCGGCGATTAATCTTCCTCTGCCTTCTAACTCAGGATAACATGTTTGCTCCAATGCATTTGTTGTTGTAATCTTTCCTGGCGTACACTGGGAAATCATATTTGCTAAGTAGAGAGTGTTGTTAACTAGATCAACTAAATTGCTAGAAGTTGATCTACACCTTGAAGCTGCTCTCTCCGATTTCAATACTTTAGTATGCCATTCTGTGAAAAGTATGTCTTTATGTACTTCAAGTATCTTGGGAAAATTAGCCTCTTTCGCCGAATTAGAATCTTGCCATTCAAGATGTGCAGTAATAGCCTCATCAGCTTGATTTAGATCATCCCTGGCTTTCTCTACCTGTTCATTTATAGACAAAGTTAGTTCGCAGAGTGGCTCCGCTTGAGCGATTTGTTGACACAAAAGTTTAATTTGGGATATTAGCGCGTTGTTTATCAATGATGCTTCTTTTCTAAACTCTGTCATCTGCGAATTTCCTTTTATCTTTTCTAGCTGCGACGTTATTTGAGCGATTTGCTCATCCTTGGTTTTCACCATTTGCTCATTCGCTGCTTTCAACTTTTCTAATGCCTCCCTTAATTCATTTTGTTTCTGGATCGCATTTTGGTCGATCCTTTGTTTCTCTGCCTCCAATTGCTGGTTATCCTCCTGCTCTTTCTTTAGCCGTTCTTCCTGCTCCTTTTTCTCCTTTTCCTCTTGTTCTTTCCTCTGTTGTTCCTCCCGCTGCTTTGCCTGTTTATCCTCCTGTTCTTTCCTCTGTTGTTCCTCCTGCTGCTTATCATGATATTTTTTTGTAACAGGAGGTTCCTTTGTCTGTTGCTGACCAGGGTTGCTTGATGGTGCCGCTGGGGTTAGCGCTAATAAATCTAGAGGCAAAGTTTGCAACCTCTGCTCTCTAAGTTTATTAAACTCAGTTAACCCTTCATCATTGTATCTCATCTTGGCGAGTTGTTTGGCTTGACCTATTGTTTCACTTAAAGAGAACATGTCATCAAACATATCTTCCTGATGATCAAATGTTGCTAACTTGGCATGTTCTAATGCGGCATAAGCAACTCGCTTTGGATCGAATGTCCTATTCGGGATGGTAGCCAGAGTTAAAGATTGCATCTTTGTGGCTTCTTTCTCTGCATGTTTGAGATCATGCAGAGTAAAGACACCACATATTAAGGGAAAAGTAGGCCAGCCTCTTTTCTTTTCCTTTTTGAGAGTCTGTGTAGTACTCTCAGCTGTAATTTGATATGCAATTTCCCTTGCTAGAAATTTATCAGGAACATATAAGGGGAGGACATGAGGATTGGCTTGGTTGCCGAACACTCTAATATAGGTAAAATGCTCCTCTCCAAACAAACTTGCCACTGCTGGCAAATCGAAGGAGGCTAGGTAGGAAATCCTTGAAATGGGTTTATCAAAAATTGAATAATAAATGGGAACCATGAAACCATTACAGATCTGATACAAGTGGTTTTTATAGGATGACTTCCAAAACTTTCGGTGATAAATATGAATGGGCGAGGGGTCCTGTGCAGTCCACCTCCAACCAAGAATAGGGAATTCAGAATTAAAACATAAGGTATCTAAGATATATGCACTGTAGTAAAATGGGGGGATTTTCTTTTCAGTTACGACGGTCTTATGTCTAAAATCTCGAATAGCTACGGCTAGCTTATCCGAAAGGATAGTAGCCCAGTCCATAATAATACTGTTAACCGCTGCCTCCATGAGAGGAACCATCTCAATGGTAAAACTAGCAGAGTCGTGTAAACCCCATAATCTACACATCATTATACCCGCATAACAATAGGGAGAAGCCAGAGAATCGACCGAGTACTTACCGAAAGATTCATGGTTGTGTTTGTTCGGATTTTGCCTCCAACCCTTGATAGGTTCGGATTCAATTTCATTCTCGCTGGCAAACTTCTCCAGGAAGGCACTGTTGTATATCTTCTCTGGTTCGGGCAAATGATACATTTGCCTCAAGTCTTCTGCCTTGAACGACCCGAAAATATTTCCATCTCTTGTGCTAAAAGTTCTGTCCATGATGGGGATTTCTTCAATCACCCATCGCACAACATCTGTGTATGGGAGAATTTTCTCCCTGGCTGCTATCCTATGAAGGAAAGAATCAGCCAAATCCTTGAGAGTGCAGTCAGACTTCTTTAATGAATCGGCAGTAGCTTCTTCTACTGTCTGCATTGGTTTTTCGGCTTCAATTAAGTCATAAGTTCCCTGCCAAGTTACTATGGTAAGGCCTGTGCATGTTGTATAAGATATTAAGCCTTTCTTGCTGTTTGCGGCGGCTTGTCCTATGACTGGTGGATTGGAAGCGCCTGCGGTCTTCTTAGATTTCTTACCCATTATGCCCGAGCTCCTGTCTATAATTGAATTCTGCACAGAGAGGCAATTTGTGCGTAACACAGAGAGATGGTAATAAAACTTGCAATTGATAACAAATGAATTGATGCACAGTAATATATTTGGCTTTTGAAACGGGCGCGGAGACAATCCTTAGAAAGATTTTAGGACATGATTTTCATTAATTGGCCGTATAAACCCTGCCACCTTATAAATGCCCATTATATCATTATCCAGTCGAGAAATCTCCTTAAGCATGCAATGGATGTATTGGCGGCTGAGCGGAAGCGATCGCACCTTAAATATGAATGAATTGAGCTTTCAAATCACTTTAACAGCTTTATATTGAAAATCGTGCCTTATCGCATCGCATCGGGGGTTATGACAAGTCTGCCTTAACAATGTGCATTGAGTACTGCCGATCGCCGAATGCGATATCACATCGGCGAAAGGCTTATGTGCATTGAGTGCGAAACAAGGGGACCCGCCGATTGCCGAACGCCGATAGTTCATCGCATCGGGGGTAATGGTATGGGGTGCTTGGGTTGTGTTTTGGATATCGCCGATCGTCGATCGCCTAATGCGATATCGCATCGGCGGAAAGCCTTGTGCCATTTGCATATGTCCCTTATGTCCTTGCGATATGCGATCTTGCGATCGTTTTATCGCAAGGACCAATATTCGCTTTATTTCTTTTAAATGGGTATTGTTTTAAGAAGGGTTTTATAAAGCGCTTATTTGATTATCGGACCTTTTGTTACATAAAAGTATTGATATCAACTTTATTTTAAAGGGACCCATTTCATAGTTTAACATTTTTATGAATAAAAGTGACTTGAAATGGGGGGTTGTTTGTAGAGCACAACAATTGGCGATTCACTGGAAGAACCAGTTATCTCTGGAAAAATAAAAAATACTTAAACTTTTTGAAAATAGAGTTTCAACTATAAAGGAAAATTCTGATATAACTAGATATTTATGCATTCTGAATATCATAAAAATAACTTTGCTAACTTCCTCCCCTTGCTAACTTGAAATAAGTACATTTTAAGTCCCAAATAGGCCTTTATTGGTTTATAATGATAAAAATAGAAAAATCTCTCCAAATCAGCCTTTATAGTAAACTCATCTGTCATAGGTAGAGCCTCTGCTGCCAGCAAACATTCATAGTCTCGGCAGGGATACCTTTTAACCATGTAATTGTCCATTGTCCCATCTAATTAAGAGTGTGATTATCAGAATGAATTCAAAACATGTTTTCATATCTTGTTCATCTTTCTTTTTTCTGTTATTGACTGGATAAAAAGCCATTGCCCTGGTTTGGTGGCCAGCTATTGACAATGCCACTCACTGGTAGTAGTCTAACTGAATAAGCTAGCTCTTGATGAGACTCCTTGTCTTGAGATTTCAAGCCATTACCCTGTTTTGGTATGCAGTGTTGGTAATGCCAATTAAGCTATTTCCCTATGAACATGGTAAGAAGGCTTGTAATAAGACCTCTTATCTTTAATATCTTATATTTTAGAATTACACTCTGAAAAATAACAAACTTTAGTGAATGGGGTGAACAACTTTTTCCTTAAGAATCCATGGATGACAGGTTAAGAGTTGAAGATGCTGATATTGAATTGATTTCTATCTTTGATATTGATAACCTTTTGAAACCAATTTGAAAACAGAAAATGACTTACATTACTTCTATGCTTTGGGGGTAATTCAACAAATTTAAATTATGGTTTCAGAATACAATGATATCTAATTTCCCAAAATATTTCCTTTCGGTTAAAAGTTCTATCGTTTGAAAGCAAATACTCATGATACTCCTGTGAGACATCTTTTCAAACATAGCAAAAGGTCAATGGAAGATGCCTTTAAACTTTATTTCCTAAAAATCCTACAAACTATAAAATCCTATGGAAATGAAAGGAGAAGGGGTTACCTCCTCAATTAAATAACTTTTTTAGGATGAGACCATTAACAGGGAGAGACTCCCTCAAACCTGTTAAATCTTGCAATAGAAAGGTCGAATGGCCTACCTTCTCATAAATCTGAAATGGTCCAAGCCACAACTTTTGGAACTTGGTGTGTTTGCCCTTGTCCTCATGGGCTTTGTCCCATTTCAGAACTAAGTCGCCGACTTGGAATTGTTTAGAACCTGATGAGACAGAATCAAAAGCTGCTTTGATGATTTGCTGATGTTTGGCATGGGTTCCTTTGGCCTGGGTTCCTTTGGCCTTTTCCCTTTCTTCTTCCAGTTTTAAGATTTGATCATATCTATGCTGAATAGAAGAGGAAGGAGCTTCTTCAATGAACTGCACTAGGGCTAAAGAAGGAAGAACAAGATTTGTAGGTAGTGTTGCTTCTTTTCCATATACAAGATTGAACAGAGAAGTTCCTATAGAAGCTTTCTGTGTTATCCTATCAGCCCATAATGCAAAAACTAAGGATTTATGCCAATTTCTATGATTTTGTTCGATTGTTCGTTTGATGATTTTGATTAGATTCTTATTAGTGGACTCAGCTAAGCCATTACCCTGGGGATAGTAATTAGCTGAATATTTTAACTTAAATCCTCTCTTGATAGCAAAATCAAACATAGCATTACCTGAGAAATAAGAGGCATTATCAAATACAAGAGCAGTTGGGGCACCAAACCTGGTAATAATGAATTGATCTATGAATTCAATGATTGCTTCAGAATTTGCTGTCTTCAAAGGGATTGCTTCAACCCATTTAGTGAAATAGTCGGTAACAGTAAGAATATATTTATGCTGCTTGGAAGAAGGTGGATTAATTTCTCCGATGATATCCAATCCCCATTGCTCAAATGGTTGTTCAATGTTGACTGGTTGTAAAGGGAAAGCCGATTTTCATTGTCTTCCACTAGAAGTTTAGCAATTGAGGCATTTTCTTACATACTCGTGGGCATCTCTAAATAAAGTTGGCCAATAATATCCAGCATGGATAATCTTATGAGCTGTTGTGTCAGCTCCAAAATGTCCTCTTGCTGGTCCATCATGTAGCTCCTGCAACACCTTTTGAGCTTCAATTTTCTCAAGGCATATTAATAAAATAGAATCATAATTCTTCTTAAAAAGAACATCATCAATAATTGTAAAACTCTTTGCTTTTAACCTGATG
Source organism: Pinus taeda (assembly GCA_000404065.3). NCBI lineage: Eukaryota > Viridiplantae > Streptophyta > Pinopsida > Pinales > Pinaceae > Pinus > Pinus taeda. The sequence continues at coordinate 60,756 of APFE030645120.1, forward strand.
GCCCTTTTTCTCTTGTAAGATAAATTTGGAGGAGCATAACCATTTTTTAAATAAAATATTAAATCTGCATATTGAGATTCAGAATCAGTGACACTTATCTGATTGATTTCTTTAGTTGGACCAGTGTCGCTTGATTCGGGAATGTTGGAAGCTCCTGCCAATATCCTACAAAAATCTTGGCCTCTAACAATCTTTGCTGGCCTAATTTCTAAGTCATACTCTTGAAGCGCTGTGACCCAATTAGCCCTTTTTTCACCCAGTTTTTTTTGTATTAATAGTTGCCTAACAGCTGGGAAAGGAACTATAACTTTAGTGTGGGTCTTTAGAAGGAAGGGTCTATAATGTTTGACTGCTTTAAACACAACAAAGGCTTGTTTTTCCACATCGGAGTAATTCAATTCGGCACCCTGAATATTTGAGCTAAAAAATGATATGGGTGCCTCCAAATTGTGATCATTTAGTTGCGTGAGTACTGCAGCGTATGAAGAGTCGGATGCGATAGTATACAATGTGAAATGATTAGAGAAATTTGGAGTAATTAAGGAGGGGGCATTGATAATGGATTGCTTTATCAAATCAAAAGATTCTTTTTCTACTAATCCCCACTTAAAGACTGCATTTTTCCTAATCATTGCCTGGAGGGGCAAAATAATATGAGAAA
>APFE030645120.1:61436-89908 GCA_000404065.3 Pinus taeda
GCTCCTGCATTTATAAGTCCAAAAGGCATCTTTTGATATGCATATGTTCCCCATTTTGTTCTAAATGTAGTTTTAAGCTGGTCATCAGGATGAACCAAGACTTGGTTGTATCCTGAAAAACCATCTAGAAAGGACATCAATTCAGAACCTGCTACTGATTGAAGTATTTGCTCCATAGTAGGCAATGGGAAATTGTCTTTCAAGCTTGCTCTGTTCAAATTCCTGAAATCAATACAAATTCGAATGTTGCCATTTTTCTTCCTGACAGGCACCATATTAGAAACCCAGTTGGAATGTCGGACTGGAAAGATAATCTTGGCTTTAAGGAGTTTGTTAAGCTCCGACATTATCTGGCTTTCCAAATTCGGGTGTATTTTTCTTAACTTCTGCTGAATCGGTTTTTGATCTGGAAGCATTGGAATAGTATGTTGGATAATAGATGTGTCATAAGTCTTTAAGTCATCATATTTCCAAGCAAAAACTTGTTTATTTTTCTTTAACAGTTTAATAAATGCTTCTTTCTCTTCTACTGAAAGTCCTAATCCTAAATTCACATTTTGAGGAGCTTGCTCAGTACCCAAATTTACCAATTCAAACCTTAGGGTAGAGCTTCGGATCTTTGTATTAGTTACAGGTTTAAATCTGTCTTTTATATCATAAAGATCTTCTAGCTTTACCACAGGCTTAGGAATTGCATTTTCTTGAGGTGTTTCCTTTATTTGGGAGTCATGCTCATCCTCTTCAATGATTTGGTTGTCATAAGACTTCTTAGAAGTTAAGAATTGTAAAATATCATCATCATGATTAAATACTCTCCAATTAGTGACATTATCAGGAATTGAAGGCCTAAAAATCAATTCTACGGAAAATCTATCAAGGCTGTAGTCTTCAGAAGGTAGGAGCCTGGAGGCTACATTGGCTAGTAGGTCGGCAGCCGAATTCTAGGACCGAGGAATGGAGGAAATATTAAATGCTAAAAAATGTGATGTAAGGTCTTGCACTAGCGATTGGTAATGCTTAAGGTGATTGGAAAGGCAATAAATTGCATTCCTAACCTGTCTAACAATAATTTCAGAATCGCCGAATACTTTTAGATATTGCACTTTAAGGCCGATTGCTTTATATAAACCCTAAACTAGAGCTTCATATTCGGCTGTATTGTTAGTGCACTCAAATTCCAATCTGCAAGACAGAATTGTCTTTTCCCCATGTGGACTAACCAAGATGCATCCCGCTCCTGAGCCTTCTCTAGACTTGGAGCCATCAAAATACAAAGACCAGAATAAAGGAGTATTATCAATCATATTTACAGTTTTCTCATTACCATTGAAACATCTAGACTTATTTGTTTGTGAAAAATTTTCAATCTGAGATGTAAAATGATTAACTGAGAAAGGGGAGGGTTGGGCAACAAAGTTGCCAAAGAACGACTCTGATGAATAATTTCCCAAAATGTTTTGTTGAAAGCTACGGGATGGTTTTCTTGTTCAAAATCGGTAACTGTATGGGTCATATGTTTTTCTCGGTCAATCTTTATTTGATTTGGCTTTCCTTTATAAGGGAGCCACATGTGTGACCAGTCAGTAGAAATGTACCCATGCAACTTTTCGGACAAATCTCTGCTCAAAATCAAACCATAAAACTCAGGTATATCTGCTATTAGAATGTCAATCCTTTGTACTATTCTGGGATCAGCAGAAAAACTGATAGTTACGGAATTAATCTCTCCGACAACCTGCACTTTAGTTCTGTCTAATTGAACGATATGGATGGCAGACTTCTGAGGTTCTATGTTCAATTTGGAACAAACTAAAGCTGGCATTATGTTAGAAGATGCCCCTGAGTCAATTAAACAGTTATGCAAGTTTCTATTGTAGATTTCATAAGTTAGAAGGAATGGTGGAGTATGAGAACTTGACCTGTCCCCAATTAGGACTGAATCTGTAGCTTCAACCATACCTGGAGGGGATTCGCCTGAATCATTAGTAGCTTTTGAACTAGGAAGCGGTGTAGAGGGAACAACATTCAATTCTTTAAGAAGTAATTTTTGTTGATGCTTTAGCTTGCTAAGCTCAAACATAGTTATGTTTGGCTTAGTTTTCTTCATGTCATCAACAATGTTGTATTCCATTGAATCGGATACCACAACGTCTTAGATGTTGAAGGGAAATTTGAAGTTGAAGGCTGGTTTTGGGGGGCTACTGTAGGTGATTTCTTTGGAGGAACTTTTTCCTTTGTTGTAGTAGCATCTGCACTCTGTTTCTTTGAAGTCGCCTGGGCAGGTTCAGAAGTACTTTTACTTCTGGTGGTGATTGGGAAGGCTTCTTCTTCATTATCGGTATCAGAATTGGGGAGTATAAAATCCCACATTCCATGACACTCAGCTACTTCTTCTTCATCGTCAGTTGGTGGGGTTGTCTCTTCTTCTTCCTCCTCTTGATTTGAATCTGCATTAGATATGACATTGGGTGGCTTTGTTTCAGTTTTCTTATAAGTCCTAAATGGTCTTTTGTGTGAAGTTTCGGCCACTTGTTTTTTTATGTCAATCATTTCGTTAGACAAAGTTTTCAGAACCTTTTGCAACCCCTCCATGTCATATGGGTCTTTCGGGCTTTTCTTCTTGGAGTCTTCTTTAAAAGAAATTTTTTTTCTTTTCTGTCCTCCAAGGCAGCTTTCTTTTCTAAGGAATTGATGCGTTTTTCCACATCAAGTGCTTCTTTCATATTTTCTGCTAAGGTAGGTTTCCCAGCCCTATCAACAAAAATGGCTATATTGGCAGGCAGGGCAGTGATATACCATTCGCTTCGAATTTGTTCACTTGGTTTGGAAGCTGTAGGGATTTTGTTGAGGAGTTTATTGAAGCCAGCATTAAATTCCTTAATTGGTTCCCTATGCTCTATTCTCAGGTTGGATAGATCGTTTATTAAAGTTGCCAAGGACCTATCATCTCCATACTTAGTAAGAAACTGTTCTTGGCAGGTATCCCAACTGGTAATGGAACCAGAGGGTAGGGAGAAATACCAAGATCCTGCTGATCCTTGCAAAGTATAAGGGAAAATTCTAACAACAAGATCTTCTTGTGTTACCCCTTTCAAGTTGACCGACAACATGAAATTATTGATGTGTTCTTCGGCCTGGGTTCCATCATCTGGATTAAATTTGGGGAGTCATTTTTCAGGAGCATCTGGTAAAGGATGCAATGGTGCAGGCATATTGACTGCACCAGGTATGTTCCATGGATATACCATTGTAATAATACTGGTGGTTGGTATTAATATTGGGATTCCAGATGTGTGGGAAGTAGATGATATTGAGGGGTGAGCAGATTGAGATGTTGAGGCTTCTGTTCCCTGGTGGACAACAATATGTAATGGAGGAGCGGGTGGTTGACTTGGCAGATGAGGAGATGAAATGGATGAAAGTTCTCCACTATCAGACCCTTCGGTATGTTTCTTGGTCCTTTTCCTTTCGGGCAAGGGGAACTCAATGGGTTCAATACCAAGCTTTCCACTTTGAAGTCTAGTAAGTGGATGAGAAAGATTGAACTGCGAAGTCGCACTGCTTTGTGATACCTCAGATCTCTGTGGCGAAATCGAGAAGCTCTGAAGTTTGTGGATAAGAGACTGAACTTCAGGGGATTCAAGACTTAATTTTTCTGAAGTATGATGGGTGTGAGCAGTGGTAGTTGATTCCTGTTCTTCTTGATTACGCGTTGGAGAACCAGCATGCGATCGAGAATAACTAGGAGAATTGGAGGGAGAATTACTCTTAGAATGGCTTGCAGATTTGGGTTTGCTTGCCATTCATAGTCGGTGCCCTCCTTCTAGTGCCAAAAATGTTGATGCCTCGAAAATCGCTGCAACAACATTGGGGAAACAACCCGGTCCGGACCTTAGTGCAGCTCCTTTTCCGTTTGGGATAGTGGCTCCGACTGGGGGTAATGGGACTAGTTTCCCAGAAATAGATAAATGGGATGAATGATTGATTTATAGATAACACTAGCGATAAGCAAAAGACTAAAACTATTGACAGAAATATAGATAAATAAAACTATCCCGGGAATCTATTGAGCTCTAAAGTGTAGCTTTTGATGCTCTATGTCTAAAAGACAAGCATATAGATGACTGTATCCTTAAAACATAGATGTTAAATCATTTATGATTGCTGTGCCTAAATAGTTAAGCAGAGTGATGGAAGCGAGATTACTACACCCTATACATTCATATCATTATCACATACATGATTCAAAAGTAAAGGCACATCACTAAACACCCAATAGTGGAATGAATAAGATTTGCTGTTATAGCGCATGCATATAATCAATGATAGCAAGAATAATTACATAACAATTAACATAAACAGAATGACTTCAGACACAGATAGAAATACCATATGAATTGCTTTCCACTCCCAGATACCAATCGTTATGTGTGGTTCTTCCCTTAACGCATAAACATTCTTCAATCAACGACAATAGTGCACAATTGTGTAAAGAAACTCCTTCATTAAAGAAAGAACAACTGGTCGAGTTCTATAAAAGAATATAGGCTGAAGCACAGTAGTGCAAACTTCAGTCTGTTAAGTCTCTTACAAAATTTTACGACCCTTTCTAAAAACATGAAAGGGTCTATAAATATAATACTAATCCAAATATCTATTAAACAGAAATGCTACTTAAACTGATATCAATAACTTTTGTTTCTATTTTGGCGAGCGATCTGGTGAGCTGGAGGGCAATTCATTGAGTCGGCTGCTTTCCTTTGAATCTGATCTAGTTAATTGCAAGCATTGGCTCAATTTCAGGAGGTTTGTTAAGGCGCGAACTGAGCTGGGCAGCATATGTGGCATCTTGAATATCGGGGATCATACACCCGATGGCATCTGTTAAACACTTCAGGGCGGCTCTCTGTGCATGAGGTTTAACTAGGAAGTGCCAATATGTTTCCAAGTTCAAACTATTAATCCCGGCGATTAATCTTCCTCTGCCTTCTAACTCAGGATAACATGTTTGCTCCAATGCATTTTTTGTTGTAATCTTTCCTAGCGTACACTGGGAAATCATATTTGCTAAGTAGAGAGTGTTGTTAACTAGATCAACTAAATTGCTAGAAGTTGATCTACTCCTTGAAGTTGCTCTCTCCGATTTCAATACTTGAGTATGTCATTCTGTGAAAAGTATGTCTTTATGTACTTCAAGTATCTTGGGCAAATTAGCCTCTTTCCCCGAATTAGAATCTTTCCATTCAAGATGTGTAGTAATAGCCTCATCGGCTTGATTTAGATCATCCCTGGCTTTCTCTACCTGTTCATTTATAGACAAAGTTAGTTCGTAGAGTGGCTCCGCTTGAGCGATCTGTTGACACAAAAGTTTAATTTGGGATATTAGCGCGTTGTTTATCAACGATGCTTCTTTTCTAAACTCTGTCACCTGCGAATTTCCTTTTATCTTTTCTAGCTGCGACGTTATTTGAGCGATTTGCTCATCCTTGGTTTTCACCATTTGCTCATTCGCTGCTTTCAACTTTTCCAATGCCTCCCTTAATTCATTTTGTTTTTGGATCGCATTCTGGTCGATCCTTTGTTTCTCCGCCTCCAATTGCTGGTTATCCTCCTGTTCTTTCTTTAGCCGTTCTTCCTGCTCCTTTTTCTTCTTTTCCTCTTGTTCTTTCCTCTATTGTTCCTCCCGCTGCTTTGCCTGTTTATCCTCCTGTTCTTTCCTCTGTTGTTCCTCCTGCTGCTTATCATGATCTTTTGTTGTAGCAGGAGGTTCCTTTGTCTGTTGCTGACCAGGGTTGCTTGATGATGCCGCTGGGGTTAGCGCTAATAAATCTAGAGGCAGAGTTTGCAACCTCTGCTCTCTAAGTTTATTAAACTCAGTTAACCCTTCATCATTGTATCTCATCTTGGCGAGTTGTTTGGCTTGACCTATTGTTTCACTTGAAGAGAACGTGTCATCAAACATATCTTCCTGACGATCAAATTTTGCTATCTTGGCATGTTCTAATGCGGCATAAGCAACTCGCTTTGGGTCAAATGCCCTATTCGGGATGGTAGCCAGAGTTAAATATTGCATCTTTGTGGCTTCTTTCTCTGCATGTTTGAGATCATGCAGAGTAAAGACACCACATCTTAAGGGAAAAGTAGGCCAGCCTCTTTTCTTTTCCTTTTTGAGAGTTTGTGTAGTACTCTTAGTTGTAATTTGATATGCAATTTCCCTTGCTAGAAATTTATCAGGAACATATAAGGGGAGGACATGAGGATTGGCTTGGCTGCCGAACACTCTAATATAGGTAAAACGCTCCTCTCCAAACCAACTTGCCACTGTTGGAAAATCGAAGGAGGCTAGGTAGGAAATCCTTGAAATGGGTTTATCAAAAATTGAATAATAAATGGGAACCATGAAACCATTACAGATCTAATACAAGTGGTTTTTATAGGATGACTTCCAAAACGTTTCGGTGATAAATATGAATGGGCGAGGGGTCCTGTGCAGTCCACCTCCAACCAAGAATAGGGAATTCAGATTTAAAACATAAGGTATCTAAGATATATGCATTGTAGTAAAATGGGGGGATTTTCCTTTCAGTTACGACGGTCTTATGTCTAAAATCCCGAAGAGCTACGGCTAGCTTATCCGAAAGGATAGTAGCCCAGTCCATAATAATACTGTTAATTGCTGCCTCCATGAGAGGAACCATCTCAATGGTAAAACTAGCAGAGTCATGTAAACCCCATAATCTACACATCATTATACCCGCATAACAATAGGGAGAAGCCAGAGAATCGACGGAGTACTTACTGGAAGATTCATGCTTGTGTTTGTTCGGATTTTGCCTCCAATCCTTGATAGGGTCGGATTCAATTTCATTCTCGCTGGCAAACTTCTCCAGGAAGGCGCTGTTGTATATCTTCTCTGGTTTGGGCAAATGATACATTTGCCTCAAGTCTTCTGCCTTGAACGACCCAAAAATCCTTCCATCTCTTGTGCTAAAAGTTCTGTCCATGATGGGGATTTCTTCAATCGCCCATCGCACAACATCTGTGTATGGGAGAATTTGCTCCCTGGCTGTTATCCTATGAAGGAAAGAATCAGCCAAATCCTTGAGAGTGCAATCAAAATTCTTTAATGAATCAGCGGTAGCTTCTTCTACCGTCTGCGCTGGTTTTTCGGCTTCAATTAAGTCATAAGTGCCCTGCCAAGTTACTCTGGTAAGGCCTGTGCATGTTGTATAAGATATTAAGCCTTTCTTGCTGTTTGCGGCGGCTTGTCCTGTGACTAGTGGATTGGAAGCGCCTGCGGTCTTCTTAGATTTCTTACCCATTATGCCCGAGCTCCTGTCTATAATCGAATTCTGCACAGAGACGCAATTTGTGCGTAACACAGAGAGATGGTAATAAAACTTGCAATTGATAACAAATGAATTGATGCACAGTAATATATTTGGCTTTTGAAACGGGCGCGGAGACAATCCTTAGAAAGATTTTAGGACATGATTTTCATTAATTGGCCGTATAAACCCTGCCACCTTATAAATGCCCATTATATCATTATCCGGTCGAGAAATCTCCTTAAGCATGCAATGGACGTATTGGCGGCTGAGCGGAAGCGATCGCGCCTTAAATATGAATGAATTGAGCTTTCCAATCACTTTAACGGCTTTATATTGAAAATCGTGCCTTATTGCATCGCATCGGGGGTTATGACAAGTCTTCCTTAACAATGTGCATTGAGTACCGCCAATCGCCGAATGCGATATCGCATCGGCGAAAGGCTTATGTGCATTGAGTGCAAAACAAGGGGACCCGCCGATTGCCGAACGCCGATAGTTCATCGCATCGGGGGTAATGGTATGGGGTGCTTGGGTTGTGTTTTGGATATCGTCGATCACCAATCGCCAAATGCGATATCACATCGGCAGAAAGCCTTGTGCCATTTGCATATGTCCATTATGTCCTTGCGATATGCGATCTTGCAATCACTTTATTGTAAGGACCAATATTCACTTTATTTCTTTTAAATGGGTATTGTTTTAAGAAGGGTTTTATAAAGTGCTTGTTTGATTATCGGACCTTTTGTTACATAAAAGTATTGATATCAACTTTATTTTAAAGGGACCCATTTCATAGTTTAACATTTTTATGAATAAAAATGACTTGAAATGGGGGGTTGTTTGTAGAGCACAACAGGATCCAAAGAACAATGTAGGGACAACATGTCTCAGTTTTGGTAGACAGTGGGGCTACCCACAATTCGATTGATACCCAGATGGTTTAGAGGTTGGGTATCACTACATAAGAGTTCAAGGGGTTCTCAGTTTTGGTGCTGGGGGACAAGACTATGAAGTGCAACCGATATGTCCCCACTTTGATAGTGACCATGGGAACTACTTAGTGATAAGTCATTTCTTTTTTGTGGATGTACCAGACACAAATGTGGTGAGGGTGCCTAGTGGCTCTACTCCCTTGGACAGGTCACCAGTGAATGGAGGAAACTGGAGATGGAGTTCATCGAGTCAGATGGCAAGTTGGCGGTACTTTGGGGAATGCATTCATATCCTCCACATATAGTTTCAACGCATAAGTTGGAGGTTGAATTGAGGCATGGGGACATAACATGGGAAGTGGAGCTGACGATTTCAGATATTGGGGGATAGCCCAAGCAACCACACCTAAACATATAGGTGATCTTGGACAAGTACTCGGTAGTGTTTGGGGACATACCACCAAGGCAACCAACTAATAGAGGATTTGAGCACACGATTGATATGGGGCCTAGGGTGTAGGAAGTTATCATCGCTCCTTAGAGACATCCCAAGGCCTTTAAGGATGATATTGGCCATGCCATTAAGGAGTTATTAGCGTTGGGGTACATTAGGCCAAGCTCTAGCCCCTTCGCTTCATTAGTTGTTTTGGTGAAGAAGAAGGATGGGACTTTGTGCATGTGCATGGATTATAGGGCTCTCAACAAGAAGACCTTGAAGAACCGTTACCCCATTCCATGCATTGATGAGTTGATGGATGAGATTAGAGGATCCAAGTACTTCTATAATATAGATTTTCACTCGGGGTACCACCTAATCAGGGTGAGGGTTCAAGACATCCCCAAGACAACTTTCAAGTTCCACAATGGGAATTTTGAGTTTTTTATCATGCCCTTTGTGCTAACCAATGAACCTGCCACTTTTCAGTCATGCATGAATCATGTATTCTGTGGGCAATTGTAGAAGTTTGTATTGGTGTTCTTCGACGATATTTTGATTTACAACCGGACATGGGAGGAGAATTTGTAGCACCTGGAGATGGTGTTTTGCATCTTAGAGGAGAATAATTTTACACCAATTTGTCGAAGTATGAATTTGGGCTAGCATAAATTATCTACTTGGGGAACATCATTGGCACAGATGGAGTGGGGGTGCACGAGGAGAAGATCAGGGTCATCCGAGATTGGCTAGATCCCTAGAATGTGACCAAGTTGAGGTGATTTATAGGCATATGCACCTGTTATACGAAGTTCGTAAAGGGATTCTCACAACTAGCAGCTCCCCTCACAGATCTGATGAAGAAGGGGGATTTTGCATAGACAGATAGAGCACAGTTAGAATTTGATCACCTCAAGGAGCTGATGAGCAATTGCCCATTTTTGGCACTCCCAGATTTCACTTAGCGATTCACATTGGAGTGTGATTCATTAGGTGAGGGGGTTGGTCCAGTTTGATCTCAGGAGGGACACCCCATCGCTTTTGAGAGCTGGAAGTTCCTTCTACATGAGAGGTTGTATTCTATTTACAATAAGGATGGAAAGAAATCAAGAAGCTGTTGGATGCCAAAATCATAATTCCCCTAAGATATTCGAAGTGGATATCCAACCTGGTCGTGGTAAGGAAGAAAAATGGAGAAATCAGGCTTTGCATCGACTTCAGAAATCTAAACAAGTGCTCTAAAAAAGATAATTATCCCCTGCCCAAGATGGAGCACTTGCTGCAGAAGGTCTCAAGAGCCAAAGTGATGTCTTTCCTGGATGGATTTTCAAGGTATAATGAGGGTGTTGTGCATCCAGATGATCAGGAGAAGACTGCATTTACCACTCCTTAGGGCACCTTTATGTATTCCATGATGCCTTTTGGATTGATGAATGCTAGAGCCACCTTTCAGAGAGCTATGGATATAGAATTTGTGGGAGAGAAGGATAAATTTTTCCTTATCTACCTTGATGATATAACAATATACTCTAGTAGCCATCAAGACCATGTGCAACATTTGAAGAAAGTGTTTTTGAAGTGCAGAAGGTTTGGGATTTTAATAAATCATAAGAAGTCACAGTTCACTTTAGAAGAAGGCAAGTTGTTGGGACATATTGTTTCTATTGCAGGTGTCCAAATTGACCTAGAAAGAGTAAAAGCGATACAAACCTTGTATGTCCTGAGATCGAAGAAGGACATCCAGTCCTTTCTAGGAAATATTAATTTTGTAAGGAGGTTTATCCCAAATTTTGCAGAACTTGTGAAGCATATTACCTCTATGTTGAAAAAGGGGTCAGAAATCAAATGGACTAACACAGCAAGAAAATCCTTTGAGTCCATTAAACAAGCTATTATGGAGGCTCCTGTCATGTGGAAAGAGTTATTTTTGCAGACAAACCTAACCTCCCTAGGAGTCTAAGACTCTCTAGTGACAAACAAACCAAACAAGAGCAATCCTTCTCTAAACATACATTATTCTATGAGAAACCAAGTGTTTTCCGATCTTACCTTAGGTCCAACGCTTGTTGTAGCAGTCCAGCCTTGCTGATCCAGATGAGCTCCTCCTTCACTTTAAGACCTGCATACACTAACAAAGCAAACGATTACATAACACCTGAATATTTCATAAAACAAAGCATATTCATCACATAGACCAAGGAGTACATGAAATAATTCATTAACAACAAATCATTGAGAAGAATGGACTTATTTGTATTAAGGAAACAAAAAAGGAACCATTACAACCTGAGCCTTGGTGTTGTGCAAGCTCCTCCCAGGGTCCAACAAGAGATTTCCTCTACTTTGACAAGCTCACCCACTCCCAATATGGCAACAAGAAAGGATGGTAATCTCTCCTCACAAGTTAACAATGGAAGTCCTAATTCCAGCAGCATTTACCCTTTGGAATGTTCAGCTTTCAACCTCCCCTCCTCTGGCCCAATGCCTGTATTTATAGTATTCTAGAGGAAGTTATTCAGTTCCAACATCAATGGGATACTCCCTCTTTTGGATGGGGTAGCTCCTCTCTTGATGGGATAAGTTCCTCTATCATAGGGATGCATGAACCATCTGGAGGTGCTCAATACACGTCAAACACTCTCTAGAAGGCTCTAGAAGTGACCACAAGTAACTTTTTAAAGATGAAACTCGCGCCTTTTGACCTTTACAGGGGTACGCACCCATCCTTTGGCTTACAGAGCGTACAAGTACGCAGGTACAGTTTGTTTGGAGTGCGTACACGCAGGCAGGGTAGAGAGAACCTGCGTACCCAGAGATAAACATGTTTTTAAGTGACTTTCTCTCTTTTTGAAGTTTGACATGAAGAGCAGATGTATGAGGCTTGACAAGGAGGACAATATGACTATTGATGGAGCCATATTAACTGCAGATAGTCATGGTGACAAATTTCAGTGTAACAGCTCCCACTTTAATAAGTCCAGATTACAGCAAGGAGTTCCATATATTTTCTTTTACCTCTATTGAGACACTTGCAATTGTTTTATTGCAAGCAGATGAAGAAGGCTCAGAGCATCAGGTGGAATTTTTGAGCAAAACCTTAAGGGATGTTGAGCTAAGGTATGATATTATTGAGAAACAAGCATATGCTCTTATCAAGTCTTTGAAAGCTTTTAGATTTTATATTCTACATTCCAAAATAATTGCATATGTACCCTATACTACAATAAAATATGTCTTAACGCAGCCTGATGCTGATGGAAGAAGGGCTAAATGGATTGCAAAGTTAATTGAATTTAATATAGAACTGAAGCCCACAAAGCTTGTTAGAGGTCAGGGTCTTTCCAGACTATTAGCTGAAGAAAATTGAAAAACATTGGACACGATCCTCATGTGTTTGAATTCAGAAAATGGTCAAACAGAAGAAGAGGAAGCAGCTGAACCAAGAGAAAAGCAGTCATTTACAGAGAATCTAGCTTCTTGCGGTTGGTATTTTGCAATAGCTAATTTCTTGTTGAAGCTAGAAATCCCTCCAGGCCTTACTCAAAGTCAAACCAGAACTATTAAACTCAGGGCAACAAAATATTGCATCCATGAAAATATGCTCTATTGGAAGGACCCATCTAGAATGCTTTTAAGGTATCTGGACAAAGAACAATCAATGGAAGTTATGCAGCAGTTTCATTCCAACATGTGTGGAGGACATCATTACTGGAAAACTACAGCCCACAAGATCCTCAGAGTTGGGTACTATTGGCCCACCTTATTTTCTAATGTCTTTTCATTTGTTAAATCTTGTGACAGGTGCCAAAGATTCGAAGGGAAACAACAATTGAAGTCCCTGCCCTTGAAACCAATACATGCAAAAGGACCTTTTCAGTAGTGGGGCTTGGATTTCATTGGAGAAATCAATCCACATTCCAATGGCCAGCACAGATGGATATTAGTAGCCACTAATTATTTTACTAAGTGGATTGAAGCAATCCCTACCAGAAAGGCCGATCATAGTGTGGTGATGAAGTTTTTGATTGAGCATGTCCTCACCAGATTTGGTTGTCCACATAAATTAGTCACAGATAATGTAGCAGCCTTCAAAGCAAAATAATTGGTGGAAATGTGTAACTCAATGGGCATTAAACTGGTTCATTCCATCTCATACTACCCTTAAGGCAATGGTCTAGCAGAATCTTCTAACAAAAGTCTGATAAGAATAATTAAGAAGTTGTTGGAGGACAACAAAAAGAATTGAGATTCTAAGCTCAAATATGCACTTTGGGCTGATAGAGTGACCATTAAAAGATCCACAAGAAATTCCCCATTCAAGCTAGTGTATGACACTGAAGCTGCGTTCCCAATTCAGTTAACTCTCCCTGTGGCAAAGTTCCTACAACAAGAACAGGATGAGGAAGAAGATATGGCAAAAAGAATCATTGATTTAACAGAGGTACATCAGATTAGAGAGCAGCTGGTTGAAAGGTCTGCAGCACATCAGAAAAAGATAAAGGAAGCCTTTGACAAAGGGACAAAAACAAATAATCTTCAATTTGGAGATATGGTCCTTAAATTGGATGCACTAAAAGAAAAGATACGCAACCATGGGAAGTATGATGCTTTCTCGACAGGGCCTTTTATCATTTCTCAGATCCAAGGGAACAATACCTTCATGCTGAAAATCATGGAAGGGGAAGCAATTTTTGATGGCCCAATCAATGGGAATTTTCTGAAAATTTATGTGATTTAAGGTCTTTTGGCCTTAAATCTGTAAATATTTTATTTTGTCAGTTTAGTATAAGCAAAGTAGAGTCCATGCCCAATGGAACACTAGGAAATTTTGCTAATTTGTTTTTTATAGGAAAGGCATTGTTATGTAGTTCTTGAGACCTCATAGGGAGGCTCTCATCCCCAGAATGAGCCAGTGTTAGCTCTGCTACATACTTCAGCATTTGAAGGACCAACTACTGGCTTGGCCATGTGTTTACGCTCAGAAAGGTAGATCGCAACAGTCTTCTCCTGCCTCCTCCTTCATTTTCCTTATACTCCATAGCCCAGCTATCTCTGTTTTTTCCTCCTAAAACCTCTCCATTCCCCATTTAAACCCTTCGAAACTAACAAAGCCCATGTTTGGCCCCAATCCTTAATCGCGAAGTGCAAAAATTCCATAAGGCCCTACCATATAACCTTGGCGCTTTCATTTTGTTAGCGCTCGAACCTACCTTAGGCTGAAGGAAAGCAGGATTCAAGGTAACATCAAACTAAGCTCAGCCTCATAGCTAACCCTACGAGGACAGGATAGGGCTCTCTCCAGGTCTATCTTGGCAAAAGATATCAAATAGGGCCTCAGATGACCCAAATGCAAAATTGATAATGATTTTAGGCTAGTAAATAGATATGAAAGAGATAATTTAATAAATGTCAGAGTTTCTGGGTTGTATGGGACAAGGACAACATGAGTAGGGATTTAACCAAAGGCACAAGATATTTCATAAGGTGAGATAGGCATGAGGTTTTAGCAATCGAATTGAATTTAAATGAGGTGAAAAGATTGTTTAAAAAAGCTGAAAAGGGCATTAATATATGAATCCTTTCCAGGCAGAAGAAAGCACATAAAGTCTGAACACTTCCTCAAGGCAGAGCACCGATTGAATTCTACCTTTCTCACTTAAAAGTGTTCAAATAGAAATGATCATGAATGAATTGCAAAACATCACATGATACATATGAAACAGAGAGAAAAACACATGCCAAAACTCATATCGCAAGAATCTTATAAATCAGAGCTGCACCATTTAATTATTTCTCTATCAAAACTGTACAGTGATAGTGCTGGGTTTTTTCCTCCCACACTTTTTCTCAGAACTCTCCTCCCCCTTTACAAAATGATATTCAATACAATAAATAGACTCACTATATGAAAAAATGAATCGACTCAGAATATGGGATGATTTAATCATTGTTAACTGAAGAAGAAAAGCCAGTCATCGCTAAAGGGAGCAGCGCTACATTTTTACTCGGATCTAAAAAGGTGACATCTGTAGGTGTGAATCTCTTGAAATTGTAACTGAAGATAGAAATAGGCCTTGTGGCCTATTTTCATGCTACGGTTGATTGTTATACATTTTACATTTAGGCGTTAGGTCTTTGACCATTTCACTTTCCTTTCGCCGCTTCAGTGGCCTTGCTTGCCTTTCAGACTTCAAGCTCTACGATGGCTGCCTGAAAGTTTCCTGTAGAGAATTCAGAAAAATGAAATATGGTGATATAGCTGCTTTGGCTATTGGCTCTCTCTGGTGGAGAATGGATGGGCTTAGCATGAACTTATAAGTCTGACACTCTCTCAATAAGAAATGTTTACCAGCGTGGTTCCCTTCTCCTCTTCTATTAGCGTAGCTAGGATAGTCTGCTATAGAAAAGTGGACCGATTCTTTTAAAAGCAGCCTATGTTTTTCTGCTTGTTTTACTAGCTTCCACTTGTCGTATGGATGATGTGATTTGTGGGAAACATGAATTTCTTCCATTGTGCTTAACACATCGCTTTCATTCTTGAAAAAATCCTTCATCAGGTGGCTGTGCTTTTTGATAACTGCTTTATCTATTTCCCTTCCATAGAAACCTGCATGAGGAAAGTTGTAGACAAGTTTATCGAAGCTCCTCTTTCCTATGATATGGTGCTTCTCCATTTTTGTTGCGTCAACACCATGCAATATTGTCGCACCGAGGCTTTCCAACTTTGACAGTGTCATATGGGTCGTTTTATACGAAGATAGTAATCCCTCTCTACTGTCTATAGAGGTAGGAACCATGTTTTCTACAGAGCCAAATGCATTAGCTAGAGCCGGAGAAAATGAAAAGTCCTCTTCACCAACTAATAATATCTGATGGAAGTTAGAATAATGCTTGATACTCCTCTCCAAAGTAATATGCCCCTTTTGATGTTTGGACTCGTGAACATCTATTATTTTTTCCATTGAGCAATATTCCAAAGAATAGTCAAGAAGAATGGTTGTGTCTCTTGCTTGAGCTCTTCTCTACCACCGTGAAATTGTTGGTATCCGGATAAAGTTTCGAGCTTTTCAAATCACCAATGCAACTGGATATGGTACCTTGCAATCCAGCTCCAGAAAGGCTTATGACAACCACCCATTATTTATTTTTGCATTCAATCAAACTCCACCAGCATACATTCTTTGAATTTTAAGTCGTCCAGGTCCTTAAATGTTGTAAATCGACTCCCTGAATCCTCCAGCGAGTGTTGTTTCAGGCCTGGCCTGTGGAGATAATGACGACCATATGGGTATATGTGACGGCATTTCTGTTGGATATTGGAGGAATGATGTGGCTTCATGGCATAACTAACAGCGGCTGTTGTGGTGCCCATGATCAGAGAGGACATAAGAAAATAAGCAAGAATGGGAATAACAGATCTATCCATAAGAGATCAACGGTCAATATTCATCCGACATCACCTCTTCTCCATTCCAGAAACTGGCAAAGGTAACCCCAAAGGCAGGTTTGGGTTTTATGAAACCATATAGTCTTTTGCGGACACCTATGTGACGTGGAACGGGGAACCACACGGACTGGGAACCACATGTTTATAATTTGTTTGTATAATGAAATGAAATGAAATGATATCTTAAGGTCCAATAGACTAAAAATACTCTATGAGACCATTAGTTCCCTATTTTTCCCTCTTTGCAATTCAGTGCTTTTCCGATTCAAATTGATGATGAGCTGACCCAACCTTCCAACAATCTCCTTGCTAAAAAGACAATGTCAATAAATTGATGCTAACATGTTCTCATAACTTTCTCTGGTGTCTTTGAATGCATCAGATTCCAAAACGAAATGTTTTTCTGATTCCACAGCCCGAGACGTGCAAAATGTACACATCCTTTCTTCCCACGTTTCTTTAGGCCTTTTCCACCATCCTGTTTCACACCGAAATTGATGTGAGTTGGTCATTAATTGAGCAATAAGAACCTTTGCCCTCAACGAAATGCTAGCTCCAATGAACTCTTTTTGTTGTAAATCACATGTAGGGTTGAATTCCTCAATGTAATATTTCTTCTTTCTACCCAACTCTTTTCCCCATATCTTTTTACGAAACTTCTCCATAGCAAAATCCTTTAGCTCCTTGCTATTTGTGGGACATGCATTGAGGTAGATATTCCATTTTTGCATCCATGTGTAGTTTTGTTTCATCCATGTTTTCTTTTTTTCACTTGTGCCTTCATTGAAGATAACATTAAGCCATCTACCTACTCTCATTTGTTCAATTCCTTTTAGGTCTCTTATGAGCCGCACCATAGCAATTGCTTCGATGGAAGTTGCTCTTGTTTCACTCAACATTATCTCATAGGGTACCGAACTTTTCGTTTTGAACTTTCTCATGATCAAGCGTTTTTGGATTTTCTCAATTTGTTTCCATTTTGAGACGAGAGTGATGCTAGCCCATAATTCACACCCATATAGCATCACTAGACAAACTAGGTGTTCAATAAGCACTTTAATCATTTTCCAATCCCATAACTCTACCTCTCTACATCTGCTTTGAAGAACATATAATGCTTTCCACCCTCCTAAAATTCTCTTCTTTTTGTAGTCTTCCCAATTGAGTTTGTTGTTGAAATCAATCCCAAGGTACTTGTACTCATTTACTTCTTCAAGAATGTTGTCTTCAAAGAAGAAAGTATGTTGGCTCTACTTCCTTTTATTAGAAAAAATCATTATTTTGGTCTTGCTAGTATTGACTTGCATTCCCCACTGCTCTACAAAAATGCTCAAGGGCATATAAGTGCATTTGCAATCCATGGGCCGATTTAGAAATCAATACAATATCATCAGCATATAAAAGAGGCTTTATCACAAACTCCCCCAACCAAACACCATCTCCCCTTGTAGATTTAGCCACTCTTCCAATTTATCAATATATAGACCAAAAAGAGTAGGGGATAGATGGCAACCTGGCTTGACTCCAATGTCACTTCTAAAGCTTTTTGAAATACCTGCTAAGGTTCTAATTTTGACTTTCACTTCTTCATAAAGTCTATGAATCACGGGTTTAGTTGAAAGCAAAAATTGGTGCGTTGTATAAACATTAACATTGTGTGTGTGTGTGTGTGTGTGTGTGTGTGTGTGTGTGTGTGTATATATATATAAGAACATTCGAATTAATTTTTTATCGCTTCAAATCTTTTTAGGTTAGGAAGGGGAAATAAAAAGTATAAAAGTGATATTTTTGTAAGGGTTTGGAGTGTCGGAGTTGTGATTCCTTTGTAATCAGAAAATCTTTTTGAAATTAAAGATTTTAAAGCATTTTGATTCCAATTTTGGGTACGATTGCAGTCATGTTTTCTTTCCTATATTTTATTTTTCCACTAATGTTTTTTCTCTGTTGGCATGAGTGTAATGAAGTTTTTGACTTATTTTTATTAGCAAATTTACTAATGTCGTGTCCTCAGTAGAAAGTACCTGCAAATCTTACTTAAAGAAATCTTAAAGGGCGCTCCACCATGCTAAAAATTCATCCACACTTGCTCAATCTTCCATTGTTATTTCTACAGAAGTTTAGATCTAGATTCTTAAGTGCATGATTTAAACCTTGTTCTCTATTTTTCTTCAAACAACTCCTTCAATCAAAGGCCCTGCAACCCTCATAGTTTTCTAGCCATTCTGTTTTGGAAAGCTAAGGTTTTAGAATTAGAAGTTTTGGTTGCAAGCCCTCATGACCTATCCCTTCAACCACTGATTTTAACAATTTTCATTCAATCTTGAGATATCTCAGGCACTAGTTCCCTCACAGCCAAGAACTATCTACAATGAAACAACATAGCCATAGAGCTAAATGAAACACTATGACCTGGATTGCTACTAATAAAGCCACAATAGACATTGATTTAATTGCATTATTTACATTAGCTTATGTAAAATATTTTAATCATGAGTTGAAACAATAAAGAGAGTATTTCCATAAGCATGATTTATCCATGAAGATAAATGAAACCTCATGACCTCTTTTGCTACCATCGAAGTTGTAATAAACTTTGATTGAAGGACTAAACATTATTTTATTTAAATTTTGTGTTATTATTAAACTAGAATTTATGATTATAGTAGATTAGTTTTGTGAGATATACTACACAAGAAAAGTTCTCTCAGTTATTTGACATTGATTATCAACCCAAGCTACAAGCCCCATCAAACATTGATTTGCAACCTTTTTATGAATTAACTCATGCAAATAGAATTAGACAAGCCATATTTGAGATATAGGAAAACAGTTTCGCACCTATTGTGATTGCACTCCATAAGTTAACTAACTTTGGTTGATAAATTAATGTTTAAAACTTATGCAAATAAGTTGTTTAACATTTTGGTGTTGTTGTTGGGAAGTGCAATAGGAATTAGTTTTAAAAATTCATAGTTTTTATTTCATTTTTCCATCATTTTTAAGTATAGACATTTAGGACAAGGAGGAGTTAACAAAATAAGACGAGAGGTAAGAACATGCACATTCACTTATGTGATTCTTTACAAATCCTTGTCATGTTTATATATGCATATATTAATTATACCTAGGGTAGTAAAGGTTGATTTGTTAGAATAAGAAGAGAAAATACATTGATTGAAACACACTCCTCGACTACAAATATATCTACAAAAACTAAAATGGTTAAAGAAATGTCATTGGTTGTAGAAGAATCAAGAGAGAGGAAAATACAATCAAGTACACCACCTTAAGACAAGAAGAAACATCAATTGCAGAAAAATTAAGAGAAGGACAAATACAAACAAGTTCATCTAGTGGAACATCAGAAGATAATCCTTAGAATTGTATTAACGAATTTTGGGTTCTTTGGGAAGATGAGATGAAAAATCAAGAAGAAAGAGAATCCAATAATTAAGCTACAAGAATAAGAGAATAAAGGGAGAGGATATAAGAGAAATAACAAAAAGAGAAAGAAAAGCAAAAAGGGTATACCATAAAGAAAGATGATGTAATGCAGGAGTAGCAAGAGAAAGAGTAAGAACATAAAGAGGAGAAGGAACTAAAGAAGAAGAAGTATAAAATGAAATAACGTTTGGGTTTCCCATTCTTGGCATGGCTTCAATACTTGGTAATGAAGTCAAAATGAAAAATATTATAATCAATTTTACAAAATTTTTATGGTATGGTAATTGACCACATTGATGCTTTTATCCTTGAATTTGATATTTATGTCATACATATGGTTATATAAATAATACATATAAACTTTGTTTATTTCCATTTATTTGAATTGAGTTGCTCTAAAATGGTTTATGGGGTTATGAGATTATAACATGACATATAGGGATGATATGTGAAAATGTTTTCTTAAAAAATATCAACCATATTGTAGGCCTAAAGACTCCAAAGAATATATCTTTAGGATGTCCTAGCAGGGGGATGAAAGCCAAGACGATTATTTAGAAATATTTTCTTATAATTTGTAAAAGTTCAAACAAAGTGTATTTAATCTAGATACTATTCACACAATTTTCCTAAAAGATATTAGTGATGAATTCATAGACGTTCTTAAGCTTATGGGAGCATGTGGTATTTTTGATTTACCTTTTGATCGCATTTTCAGTTTGTATAGGAAATATTATAGGGGAAGAGCTAAAGTTGACAAAGGACAAAGAACGACTCTTTCCAAAGTTACGAAGTCAACTAATAGAAGTGTAACAAGGGAAGAATTAGAAAATTTGTTTTCAGAATTAACCTTTTAAGTACACTTGGTTCTCAAATTGAAACATTAAAAGCCAAGAATAGGCAAGAAGAAAAAAATGAAGTTTTGTCAAAATTTTACCCTAAATGCAGGCATATATTGTCCTTTAGATAGTATTCAACTTTCTGATATCTATGAAAATAAGATTTCAATGGAGAACTGTCCAACACCACAAGAATATAAGGCAGTCTATAGAGGATAAATGAAGCAACATATATCTTTTCTATGTTGCGCTTAGAAGGCCTTGGAAACCATGAGAAATAGGTATGCCTCAAGATTACACTCAACAATTTCACACATATTATAATCTGAATCCCATAAAAAATACTTGGAGTGCACTTATGCCTTGGTAAGCATGGTCTCCTCAACATGACTAAAACGAACACTATCAACAGGGTTAGTGAAGACCTACTTATGGAAACCAACCTCCCTATAATCCTCAAGAACAATATCAAACACCATTTCCTCAATAGTGATACCAACAACAATCCTTCCTTCCTCAACAATATCCACAATAGCAATATCCAAAGCAACAACAATTCTCATTTATTCAATATCTATATTGGAAAAAAATTTGGATAAGTTTTGAACGTTAATTTGTCAACCAATACTTTTAAACTTGTGAAATGAAATCACTGTATGTGAACAACTAGTTTCTTTATTTTCTAACATATTATTTGTATACTAACATAAATATATAAAGAAGTTGAAAGTGAGAGTCTAATAAAATGTTTATTCTAATTGACAACCAAAATTGAAAGAAAGGAACGAATTGCTTTTTATGTAACCTATCTTATAAAACCAGTCTACTACAATGTAAATTCTGATTCGTCACAAACATAACTTTTGATTTAATAATTTAAAATCTAAGTGAAATACCTAATCCTTCAACCAAATTCTTATCACAACTTCAACCGGGGTAAATCAAGTGATAATGTTTCCTTTGCTAACAACTCTTGTAACAATACTCTCTTCATTATGCTAGCTAATGATTAAAAGGACATCTAGCAAAAATTCAACCAATAAAATACCATGAACTAAATAAAAGGTGAAATTATGCTTAATATACCAACTATAATCTACAATGGTTTTAATAGTAGAATTATAGGTCACAATGTTTCATCTTAGTTATGTAGATAAATGAATCTTATAACAATACATTGTATACCACTTCAACTTATAACTATAGAATAGATCCAAGCTGGTAAGGAAACAAAATTACAATTGAAAACTAAGAATCTTGATTTCTAATTGATATATAACAAGAACTATTGAAAATTGAGAATCTTGATTTCTAATTGATATATAACAAGAACTAAAGAAAGTAAAGAATTAATACAAACAATAATTTGCATAGTGGAAACAAATATGTTTATGAATAGATATTTACACAAAAACAATAAGACATTGGACCATACCAAGGCGTCCCTTTATGCCTGGCATATAAGAAAATAGAGATATCTACTATCTACTAGATCTAGGTAGTAATATATTAAGAAACTAAAAAACGTTATACACTAACTTCAAAATTTTACGGTTTGCATAACAATACTTCACTTCCATTCTCCATTATATATACAAATTTAAATTTAACAAGTTATACACTTCCTGTCTTATAGTGACAACACAATGATATGTTTTCTATTTTTGGCTAGTTTAAAATCTGGAAGGTGTAATCTCAGCCCGAGTCCTCAGGTCTATAAGAAAATCAAAATTGGACCCCTCAATTTGTGTGTTTCACCTGTTGATTACCCTGATTGACCACCACATTAACAAGCGGGTTTGGGTTCTTCTTCGTTGGATCCAAGGGGAACTAATCCATCTCATGAAAGTTTGGATCAAAACCTATATGCCTAATTTCTTTGAAACAACTGCAACCATCTCAATAATGGTGGATTTACGAAAATTGATTTATTTATGAAATTGTTGATAAAAGCGAAATATTGAACATTTTAATTTGTTAATTTATATAAATTAAAAAATAAATTAGAAAAATACCTTATGTTCTCTTTTATCTCTTTAATGTAGGAAAACTTAGTCAAAATGGATGTAAATGTGACAAATTATTGGAAATGAGACCAGAATAATTAGGGTTTTAAGTGTTTTTTGGATAATAAAACTCAATACCAACAATCCTTAATCAACACAAAAACAATATCATGTACTTCCTTCGCCATCTCAAATAATGCAGCTACCTCTGCACTCTAACCAACGACCTCCAAGACCTACCCAATTACTAGTCTAGCCTGTGGCAAGTCCTAATAACAAAGTGGATAAACCTACTTTTAATATTGAAGTGGAAACATTTACCACATACTCAATTGTTCATGTACAAGATATCCATTTAAAGTTTGGAAAAATACTTTATAAGGAGTCCCTTGTAATTATATAAGAAGAAGAAAAAGATAAATTTCCAATAAAAATGGTGTTGAGTTTTCAAGTGCAATAGGTACAAGCACAAATTTCTGAAATACTAATAATTACTTCTAATGTTGTAGATATTCTTTTAACAATTCTAGTTTATCACTAAGAAATCACACTTTAGAAAATCAACGACAAAAGCATATGGACAATAGAGATCACAATGCACAAAGAAAAGAAAGGATTTACCTTGGGAAAACCCACGCGGGGGAAAAACCTAACAACCTTTTCTTTAGAAAAAATTCTTCGGTTGAAAAAGAGATACATATAATGTTGCTAGTCAACTATGCCAACAAGTTAATGGTCAAGCCTATTCAAGTAGCTTTCTAATCAATTCAATTCAAGTCTGTAATGACCCTTCATAAATTAATTTATCTTAAGTTTATTTCCATAATTTTGGCATTTTTAGTGACCATGGGACACACAAATTTTTGGAGAATGACTTAAGAGAAAAGGGAGTCTGAAATGTTTTTCTAATGGAACATGGTGGCCACACGCATGAAGAAAAATTACTTTCTAAGGAAGGAATTCGAATATCCAGGGAAAGGGGGTCGAAGAGCTTGTTAGAGGGGCCCACATGGGAAAAAGAAACTCACAAATTTTAAATAGGAGAAGCTCAGCCACATTTGGGGTCTTTTACCAATTGAACTTTCTATTATTGCTCGAGCTACTTAGCCGGACCAAATTTTTGTTCAACACCAAGCTTTCCAAGCAGAGAGTTCACCCTTTCTTTGGGGGGCTTCGAGTGTCACCCTAGGGAGGTCAAATTGTACAAACTTGGAGAGGAGTTTGGAGGGATTCAAAGATGAACACATAATTACTCACTCAGATAGTGCATATTCTAGGAGGATGCAAGAGGGGTTAAAGCTTGGCTCATTTCAGATGTCTCCTGGGGAGTGTTTTCTGGGTTTAATTTGGCATAAGAGCTCCATGAAGAGATCAACCTAATTGGGTAGTTGTGGGGCAAGAGGTTACTGATTGAAGGCAACATGAATTGATGCACCCAGGGACAATGCATAAGCTATTTTATGGGCACACGTGGGAGTTTGTGGGAATATATTTGGAGCTGGGATTTGCTGGGAGAAATAAGGAGAACTTTGGGGTGGTGAGTCTCGACATTTTGGGAGTGATTGGAGGGATTTTTTAGGGAGTTTGTATGCAGACCATATTTCATAGATGTTGGAGGAGGGCGCGGTATTTGTGGCCAAATTTTGGGGGTCCAAACCATACCAAACCCTTTCTCAGTTTTGGTGGGTTATTTGTGAGGAGCTTGGGGCTAATTTTATAGAATTTTATGAGCATCTAAATTGGGGTTTCCAACAATATCTTTCTAGCAGACAGTGTAGTTTTTTGGGGCAACACAGGGCATCATTGGAGAAACTTGTTCTTTCATCTTGGATTCTATGTTATCACCCAGGTCTTGTTAAAATTTCCATTGAGGCAAGCCTAGGTGCACTCCCACACCATTGTACTATTGCTCCAATTAATTAATAAAATGGCTCAACTAGTTGACATTTCTGAAGTTTTTATGGGTGTTCACTGAATGTTATGAAATTGTTTGTTGCATGTATTGTTTTTCTTCGCATATCACTATTTTTCCTAATTAGGAACACTATAGTGGTATCAGAACCCCGATATTTTCTCAGACATGGGGGAAATTTCCTATGAATGAGGAGAATAGGCAGAATGTGACTTACCGAAGACAGAGGTACTAGAGCAGGGAGAGGGAGTTGGAGATTACACTTGATACTAAGGCATGTAGGAAGGCAGTAGTAGTAGCAAATATTGGGGAGACAAAGAATAAGGAGGAAGAAACATTTGATAGCCTCTTGAAGGTACTAAATGATTTAGCTAAGGGGAAGAAGGAGATGTTGGAGGAGATCAAACAATAAAATAGGGACAAGAGAATTCATCGTGAGTTCCAATTTGGAGAGAATTCAGGGGCCTCACAATAGTATGAACACCCTTCACCAACCACTCACCGACCATCTTTCAGTGGGACAACTAGGACCACACTACCTACATTTCTACCACTAGCACCTAGTGAGCAAGGTGGGCAGGATGACCAGATTCCTATGGAAGATTATTTCAGGGAGTGGCAATCCATGGGGAAAGATTTCAAGGAAGCCTTGTCTTTCAAAGAATATTTCTAGCTCAAACAAAATGAGAAGGGTAGGTACAATGGGGGACCAATCATAGAGAGTTGGATACCAAGTGCACAACTCAAGCTTGGGTGGAGAAGTTGGATACCTATTTCCATCTTAATTGGATGATGGAGGTGGAAGGCATCAAAATGGCTACCTTGCACTTGGAGGGGGAGGCACACTATTGGTGGCTTCATGGCTTGTCCACACTTAGGGCATGCCAGCGTGACCTCCTATGAGGAGTTCACATAGGGAGTGGTGGAGCTTTTTGATAGGAGGGACCCAGAGGCTTACTTCAAAGAGTTGACCCAACTTAGGTAGCCTAGCCACCCAAAGCATTACATATCGTAGTTTTTGAGGGTTTAATTCATGGTGCCTGACTTGTCCAATGCTAGGAGAGCATACACATTTATAGAGGGGTTACTTGAGACATTGCGTGGATTGGTGAAGTCTCGCAGACCCACTACCTTGCAGGATGATGTGACTTGTACTAGGGATTTGCAGGGGGTAATCCCCAAGACTAGAGTAGCCATTCCATCATAGAATCCCTACCCACAGAACATGAATGACATTAGGCCCCCACCACATTGAGCAACCCAGGGGCATGGGAAGTTAGATGAAGAGACCAGGAGAGACCTTTGGAGGAGGAAACTATGTTTTACTTATCATGAGCCATGGGAACCAAGCCATCGGTGCACAACAGGAAAGGCCCACTACATTAAGGTATTCTCAGATAGTGACCAGGAAGATGATGTGGAGTTTGAGATTGGCAGGGGAGGAAATGAGGGTAAGGCAGAGAGGGGACCACCACCACCACCACTACCACTCGGGAGAGCACCTTTCGCACCATCTGGGGGAGTCCTTGCTTCTTTGCGTGGAATTCCCAATTTTTTGACCTTGAGGATCTGTTGATGCCTCGAAAATTGCTGCAACAACATTGGGGAAACCACCCGGTCCGAACCTTAGTGCAGCTCCTTTTCCGTTTGGGATAGTGGCTCCAACTGGGGGTAATGGGACCAGTTTCCCAGAAATAGATAAATGGGATGAATGATTGATTTATAGATAACACTAGCGATAAGAGAAAGACTAAAACTATTGACAGAAATATAGATAAATAAAACTATCCCGGGAATCTATTGAGCTCTAAAGCGTAGCTTTTGATGCTCTATGTCTAAAAGACAAGCATATAGCTGACTGTATCCTTAAAACATAGATGTTAAATCATTTATGATTGCTGTGCCTAAATAGTTAAGCAGAGCGATGGAAGCGAGATTACTACACCCTATACATTCATATCATTATCACATACATGATTCAAAAGTAAAGGCACATCACTAAACACCCAATAGTGGAATGAATAAGATTTGCTGTTATAGCGCATGCATATAATCAATGATAGCAAGAATAATTACATAACAATTAACATAAACAGAATGACTTCAGACACAGATAGAAATACCATATGAATTGCTTGCCACTCCCAGATACCAATCGTTATGTGTGGTTCTTCCCTTAACGCATAAACATTCTTCAATCAACGACAATAGTGCACAATTGTGTAAAGAAATTCCTTCATTAATGTAAGAACAACTGGTCGAGTTCTATAAAAGAATATAGGCTGAAGCACAGTAGTGCAAACTTCAGTCTGTTAAGTCTCTTACAAAATTTTATGACCCTTTCTAAAAACATGAAAGGGTCTATAAATACAATACTAATCTAAATATCTATTAAACAGAAATGCTACTTAAACTGATATCAATAACTTTTGTTTCTATTTCGGCGAGCGATCTGGTGAGCTGGAGGGCGATTCATTGAGTCGGTTGCTTTCCTTTGAATCTGAGCTGGTTAATTGCAAGAATTGGCTCAATTTTAGGAGGTTTGTTAAGGCGCAAACTGAGCTGGGCAGCATATGTGGCATCTTGAATATCGGGGATCATACACCCGATGGCATTTGTTAAACACTTCAGGGCGACTCTCTGTGCATGAGGTTTAACTAGGAAGTGCCAATATGTTTCCAAGTTCAAACTATTAATCCCGGCGATTAATCTTCCTCTGCCTTCTAACTCAGGATAACATGTTTGCTCCAATGCATTTGTTGTTGTAATCTTTCCTGGCGTACACTGGGAAATCATATTTGCTAAGTAGAGAGTGTTGTTAACTAGATCAACTAAATTGCTAGAAGTTGATCTACACCTTGAAGCTGCTCTCTCCGATTTCAATACTTGAGTATGCCATTCTGTGAAAAGTATGTCTTTATGTACTTCAAGTATCTTGGGCAAATTAGCCTCTTTCCCTGAATTAGAATCTTGCCATTCAAGATGTGCAGTAATAGCCTCATCAGCTTGATTTAGATCATCCCTGGCTTTCTCTACCTGTTCATTTATAGACAAAGTTAGTTCGCAGAGTGGCTCCGCTTTAGCGATTTGTTGACACAAAAGTTTAATTTGGGATATTAGCGCGTTGTTTATCAATGATGCTTCTTTTCTAAACTCTGTCACCTGCGAATTTCCTTTTATCTTTTCTAGCTGCGACGTTATTTGAGCGATTTGCTCATCCTTGGTTTTCACCATTTGCTCATTCGATGCTTTCAACTTTTCCAATGCCTCCCTTAATTCATTTTGTTTCTGGATCGCATTTTGGTCGATCCTTTGTTTCTCTGCCTCCAATTGCTGGTTATCCTCCTGCTCTTTCTTTAGCCATTCTTCCTGCTCCTTTTTCTCCTTTTCCTCTTGTTCTTTCCTCTGTTGTTCCTCCCGCTGCTTTGCCTGTTTATCCTCCTGTTCTTTCCTCTGTTGTTCCTCCTGCTGCTTATCATGATCTTTTTTTGTAACAGGAGGTTCCTTTGTCTGTTGCTGACCAGGGTTGCTTGATGGTGCTACTGGGGTTAGCGTTAATAAATCTAGAGGCAGAGTTTGCAACCTCTGCTCTCTAAGTTTATTAAACTCAGTTAACCCTTCATCATTGTATCTCATCTTGGCGAGTTGTTTGGCTTGACCTATTGTTTCACTTGAAGAGAACATGTCATCAAACATATCTTCCTGATGATCAAATGTTGCTAACTTGGCATGTTCTAATGCGGCATAAGCAACTCGCTTTGGATCAAATGCCCTATTCGGGATGGTAGCCAGAGTTAAAGATTGCATCTTTGTGGCTTCTTTCTCTGCATGTTTGAGATCATGCAGAGTAAAGACACCACATCTTAAGGGAAAAGTAGGCCAGCCTCTTTTCTTTTCCTTTTTGAGAGTCTGTGTAGTACTCTTAGTTGTAATTTGATATGCAATTTCCCTTGCTAGAAATTTATCAGGAACATATAAGGGGAGGACATGAGGATTGGCTTGGCTGCCGAACACTCTAATATAGGTAAAACGCTCCTCTCCAAACCAACTTGCCACTGTTGGAAAATCGAAGGAGGCTAGGTAGGAAATCCTTGAAATGGGTTTATCAAAAATTGAATAATAAAT
>APFE030645120.1:122597-166362 GCA_000404065.3 Pinus taeda
CTTCTCTAAATAAACATCATTCTACGAGAATTCAAATGTTTTCGATCTTACCTTAGGTTCCACGCTTGTTGTAGCAGTCCAGCCTTGCTGATCCAGATGAGCTCCTCCTTCACTTTCAGACCTGCATACACTAACAAAGCAAACGATTACATAACACCTGAATATTCATCATAAAACAAAGCATATTCATCACATAGACCAAGGAGTACATGGAATAATTCATTAACAACAAATCATTGAGAAGAATGGACTTATTTGTATTAAGGAAACAAAAAAGGAACCATTACAACCTGAGCCTTGGTGTTGTGCAAGCTCCTCCCAGGGTCCAACAAGAGATTTCCTTCTACTTTGACAAGCTCACCCACTCCCAATATGGCAACAAGGAAGGATAGTGATCTCTCCTCACAAGTCAACAATGGAAGTCCTAATTCCAGCAGCATTTACCCTTTGGAATGTTCAGCTTTTAACCTCTCCTCCTCTGGCCAATGCCTGTATTTATAGTGTTCTAGAGGAAGTTATTCAGGTCCAACATCAATGGGATACTCCCTCTTTTGGATGGGGTAGCTCCTCTCTTGATGGGATAAGTTCCTCTATCATAGGGATGCATGAACCATCTGGAGGCGCTCAATACACGTCAAACACTCTTCTAGAAGGCTCTAAAAGTGACCACAAGTAACTTTTTAAAGATGAAACTCGCGCCTTTTGACCTTTACAGGGGTACGCACCCAACCTTTAGCTTACAGAGCGTACAAGTACGCAGGTACAGTGTGTTTGGAGTGCGTACACGCAGGCAAGGTAGAGAGAACCTGCGTACCCAGAGATAAACATGTTTTTAAGTGATTTTCTCTCTTTTTGAAGTTTTGACATGAAGAGCAGAGGTATGAGGCTTGACAAGGAGGATAATATGACTATTGATGGAGCCATATTAACTACAGATAGTCATGGTGACAAATTTCAGTGTAACAGCTCCCACTTTAATAAGTCCAGATTACAGCAAGGAGTTCCATATATTTTCTTTTACCTCTATTGAGACACTTGCAATTGTTTTATTGCAAGCAGATGAAGAAGGCTCAGAGCATCAGGTGGAATTTTTGAGCAAAACCTTAAGGGATGTTGAGCTGAGGTATGATATTATTGAGAAACAAGCATATGCTCTTATCAAGTCTTTGAAAGCTTTTAGATTTTATATTCTACATTCCAAAATAATTGCATATGTACCCTATACTACAATAAAATATGTCTTAACGCAGCCTGATGCTGATGGAAGAAGGGCTAAATGGATTGCAAAGTTAATTGAATTTAATATAGAACTGAAGCCCACAAAGCTTGTTAGAGGTCAGGGTCTTTCCAGACTATTAGCTGAAGAAAATTTAAAAACATTGGACATGATCCTCATGTGTTTGAATTCAGAAAATGGTCAAACAAAAGAAGAGGAAGCAGCTGAACCAAGAGAAAAGCAGTCATTTACAGAGAATCTAGCTTCTTGCGGTTGGTATTTTGCAATAGCTAATTTCTTGTTGAAGCTAGAAATCCCTCCAGGCCTTACTCAAAGTCAAACCAGAACTATTAAACTCAGGGCAACAAAATATTGCATCCATGAAAATATGCTCTATTGGAAGGACCCATCTAGAATGCTTTTAAGGTATCTGGACAAAGAACAATCAATGGAAGTTATGCAGCAGTTTCATTCCAACATGTGTGGAGGACATCATTACTGGAAAACTACAGCCCACAAGATCCTCAGAGTTGGGTACTATTGGCCCACCTTATTTTCTAATGTCTTTTCATTTGTTAAATCTTGTGACAGGTGCCAAAGATTCGAAGGGAAACAACAATTGAAGTCCCTGCCCTTGAAACCAATACATGCAAAAGGACCTTTTCAGTAGTGGGGCTTGGATTTCATTGGAGAAATCAATCCACATTCCAATGGCCAGCACAGATGGATATTAGTAGCCACTAATTATTTTACTAAGTGGATTGAAGCAATCCCTACCAGAAAGGCCGATCATAATGTGGTGATGAAGTTTTTGATTGAGCATGTCCTCACCAGATTTGGTTGTCCACATAAATTAGTCACAGATAATGTAGCAGCCTTCAAAGCAAAATAATTGGTGGAAATGTGTAACTCAATGGGCATTAAACTGGTTCATTCCATCTCATACTACCCTTAAGGCAATGGTCTAGCAGAATCTTCTAACAAAAGTCTGATAAGAATAATTAAGAAGTTGTTGGAGGACAACAAAAAGAATTGAGATTCTAAGCTCAAATATGCACTTTGGGCTGATAGAGTGACCATTAAAAGATCCACAGGAAATTCCCCATTCAAGCTAGTGTATGACACTGAAGCTGTGTTCCCAATTCAGTTAACTCTCCCTGTGGCAAAGTTCCTACAACAAGAACAGGATGAGGAAGAAGATATGGCAAAAAGAATCATTGATTTAACAGAGGTACATCAGATTAGAGAGCAGTTGGTTAAAAGGTCTGCAGCACATCAGAAAAAGATAAAGGAAGCCTTTGACAAAGGGACAAAAACAAATAATCTTCAATTTGGAGATATGGTCCTTAAATTGGATGCACTAAAAGAAAAGATACGCAACCATGGGAAGTATGATGCTTTCTCGACAGGGCCTTTTATCATTTCTCAGATCCAAGGGAACAATACCTTCATGCTGAAAATCATGGAAGGGGAAGCAATTTTTGATGGCCCAATCAATGGGAATTTTCTGAAAATTTATGTGATTTAAGGTCTTTTGGCCTTAAATCTGTAAATATTTTATTTTGTCAGTTTAGTATAAGCAAAGTAGAGTCCATGCCCAATGGAACACTAGGAAATTTTGCTAATTTGTTTTTTATAGGAAAGGCATTGTTATGTAGTTCTTGAGACCTCATAGGGAGGCTCTCATCCCCAGAATGAGCCAGTGTTAGCTCTGCTACATACTTCAGCATTTGAAGGACCAACTACTAGCTTGGCCGTGTGTTTACGCTCAGAAAGGTAGATCGCAACAGTCTTCTCCTGCCTCCTCCTTCATTTTCCTTATACTCCATAGCCCAGCTATCTCTGTTTTTTCCTCCTAAAACCTCTCCATTCCCCATTTAAACCCTTCGAAACCAACAAAGCCCATGTTTGGCCCCAATCCTTAATCGCGAAGTGAAAAAATTCCATAAGGCCCTACCATATAACCTTGGTGCTTTCATTTTGTTAGCGCTCGAACCTACCTTAGGCTGAAGGAAAGCAGGATTCAAGGTAACATCAAACTAAGCTCAACCTCATAGCTAACCCTACGAGGACAGGATAGGGCTCTCTCCAGGTCTATCTTGGCAAAAGATATCAAATAGGGCCTCAGATGACCCAAATGCAAAATTGATAATGATTTTAGGCTAGTAAATAGATATGAAAGAGATAATTTAATAAATGTCAGAGTTTCTGGGTTGTATGGGACAAGGACAACATGAGTAGGGATTTAACCAAAGGCACAAGATATTTCATAAGGTGAGATAGGCATGAGGTTTTAGCAATCGAATTGAATTTAAATGAGGTGAAAAGACTGTTTAAAAAAGCTGAAAAGGGCATTAATATATGAATCCTTTCCAGGCAGAAGAAAGCACATAAAGTCTGAACACTTCCTCAAGGCAGAGCACCGACTGAATTCTACCTTTCTCACTTAAAAGTGTTCAAATAGAAATGATCATGAATGAATTGCAAAACATCACATGATACATATGAAATAGAGAGAAAAACACATGCCAAAACTCATATCGCAAGAATCTTATAAATCAGAGCTGCACCATTTAATTATTTCTCTATCAAAACTGTATAGTGATAGTGCTGGGTTTTTTCCTCCCACACTTTTTCTCAGAACTCTCCTCCCCCTTTACAAAATGATATTCAATACAATAAATAGACTCACTATATGAAAAAATGAATCGACTCAGAATATGGGATGATTTAATCATTGTTAACTGAAGAAGAAAAGCCAGTCATCGCTAAAGGGAGTAGTGCTACATTTTTACTCGGATCTAAAAAGGTGACATCTGTAGGTGTGAATCTCTTGAAATTGTAACTGAAGATAGAAATAGGCCTTGTGGCCTATTTTCATGCTACGGTTGATTGTTATACATTTTACATTTAGGCGTTAGGTCTTTGACCATTTCACTTTCCTTTCGCCGCTTCAGTGGCCTTGCTTGCCTTTCAAACTTCAAGCTCTATGATGGCTGCCTGAAAGTTTCCTGTAGAGAATTCAGAAAAATGAAATATGGTGATATAGCTGCTTTGGCCATTGGCTCTCTCTGGTGGAGAATGGATGGGCTTAGCATGAACTTATAAGTCTGACACTCTCTCAACAAGAAATGTTTACCAGCGTGGTTCCCTGCTCCTCTTCTATTAGCGTAGCTAGGATAGTCTGCTATAGAAAAGTGGACCGATTCTTTTAAAAGCAGCCTATGTTTTTCTGCTTGTTTTACTAGCTTCCACTTGTCGTATGGATGATGTGATTTGTGGGAAACATGAATTTCTTCCATTATGCTTAACACATCGCTTTCATTCTTGAAAAAATCCTTCATCAGGTGGCGGTGCTTTTTGATAACTGCTTTATCTGTTTCCCTTCCATAGAAACCTGCATGAGGAAAGTTGTAGACAAGTTTATCGAAGCTCCTCTTTCCTATGATATGGTGCTTCTCCATTTTTGTTGCGTCAACACCATGCAATATTGTCGCACCGAGGCTTTCCAACTTTGACAGTGTCATATGGGTCGTTTTATACGAAGATAGTAATCTCTCTCTACTGTCTATAGAGGTAGGAACCATGTTTTCTACAGAGCCAAATGCATTAGCTAGAGCCGGAGAAAATGAAAAGTCCTCTTCACCAACTAATAATATCTGATGGAAGTTAGAATAATGCTTGATACTCCTCTCCAAAGTAATATGCCCCTTTTGATGTTTGGACTCGTGAACATCTATTATTTTTTCCATTGAGCAATATTCCAAAGAATAGTCAAGAAGAATGGTTGTGTCTCTTGCTTGAGCTCTTCTCTACCACCGTGAAATTGTTGGTATCCGGATAAAGTTTCGAGCTTTTCAAATCACCAATGCAACTGGATATGGTACCTTGCAATCCAGCTCCAGAAAGGCTTATGACAACCACCCATTATTTATTTTTTATTTTTTATTTTTGCATTCAATCCAACTCCACCAGCATACATTCTTTGAATTGTAAGTCGTCCAGGTCCTTAAATGTTGTAAATTGACTCCCTAAATCCTCCAGCGAGTGTTGTTTCAGGCCTGGCCTGTGGAGATAATGACGACCATCCGGGTATATGTGACGGCATTTCTTTTGGATATTGGAGGAATGATGTGGCTTCATGGCATAACTAATAGCGGCTGTTGTGGTGCCCATGATCAGAGAGGACACAAGAAAATAAGCAAGAATGGGAATAACAGATCTATCCATTTCTCTCTGCCCACCAAAGTCTTTAAATGCCTTTATTTTGTGTTCCTGGTTATGAATAGAGGTGGCTCACATATAAACCTCTGATAGACTATGGCCATTTGAGAACAAATCTTGCAGTTGACTTTCAAGTCTCCGCTTCTATTGGAGCCTCGGTAGAATTATATTTCAAACCCTTCAATCATTAAAGTTATTCCTCCCTTGGAATTGCATTGTGAAAACTCAGACTTTGAAATGTCAACAAACTGTGTAAGATACTTGTACAGCTGCAGCTCCATCCACGGTCCAAGTGGCGATTTGGTTTTCACCGATAAACTTAACAAGATTCACCATGCTCTCCTTATCAAATCACACCAAACCTGGGTTGATAACAACAACAAAATGATTTGAACTTACAGTGAGCCGAGGATATCGAATCGTTTTGGAGTTATGGAACAAAGGCAAATTTTTGTGCGTGTCGACTCTGTGCGTAGCGCCCCAGCCCAACACGCCACGTCATGTGGGTGCGCCACACCCATTAAAAATAACATTGTGGCAGGAGGCCAGTGCGCCGCGTTGTGCCTACGCGCCGCGCCTGCTCCCAATGCGCCGCGTGGGAGGCTCAATGCGCCATAACTTATACAGGAAATAGGATAGCGCCAGATTGGCTTGGGAAGCTCGGTTACCTAATGGGAAAATCCTGAAGTCATCATACAAAATTGCCAGAATTGCAACGCCTGTTCCAATTCCCATCAGAAAGTTTGGTACCAAAGAAGCAATAATCATCATCAAACTTTCAACCACATCAATTATTCCAAGTAGATCTAGAAACTAGTATGAAAAGCGAACATAAGCCTGATGCAGCTGTACCATGAAAAAGACAATCGTGGTAGAGATTCCGGCCACCATTACTGGGTATGGAAAAGATGATAAAAAAAATCGCAATTGCAAAACTGCCACTCCATAGCATCCACTGAGCCTCTCATGGCGGAAAACCTTCATGTTCTCTAAGAATGATGGGAAGCCTCCTATAGACATGAAAGTCATGAATCCTGCTACAAAGGCACCACAAGAGCCCCTTGCCACAATGGTGTGATATATCAATGTATATATCATTGCTCTTAACCAGTAATACTCAATATCTCTGTACATATTAACAAAATACCTCCTTGTCAATGTCATGCATTGCATCCAGAAGCTCGCTTGACTTCCATTGGATTTCAACATTGTCCCTTTAATTTGAGACATTTCCTGAACCCTAGGTGCTGCTGTCATAGCATACTGAGATGACTGGAAAGCTTCGGTCAAGATTCTTATGGCCTGGGCTAAGTAAATTTGAGCAAAGGGTCTCTCACTTCCATTTCATACATTATTGGTGTCTAAACAATCCCTTTAGTGTGTCCTTTACTTTTTCAAAATCCTAATTGATGCAATGGAGGAAATGGTCTGTAGGATTTCGCGTTCTAGGACAAGCGAGACCCACTTGCCCGAAACCTCTTGAGCCATTTTGGCTTCACCAAAGTACAGAGCGAAAAGCCCAAAGACTTCACTACTCAGTTTTTCTTTTGGGTGTTTTGACAATTTCTTGCTTGATAATTGTGAGAAGTCCCCGAGGTCTGTAAACATTGCCTCTGAACCAGTGATGCACAATAGAATGACTCCCAAGGACATCCAACTTCCTCGTTGTGCCTTTTTTCAAAAAATTGTACATGTAATATAGAGAGAGTGCCCGATGTACATGTGGATTCCAGCAAATAATATTATAAAGGCCAATCGCTCTGTGCATTTGACAATGTTTCAATTGTTAATGAATTTGGTCTCAGATTTCAAATTGTCCAACTTCATTCTTGTATAAGGCACTTATGGACAGCTACAAGCCATACATGGTTCATTTTCAAGATAATAACCATCAAACTCCACCAAACTACTGAGCGTGTTGTATATTCAACAATTAGGATGATTTACCAAGAGTTCATTTTGTGAATGGAGCGTATCATAAGACAAATTTGACAATTTCTTCTTCAAAACAAAGTTTTGAAGAAGAAATATCTTTGAGCATTAATGATGACGAAACTCTTGAAGTAAGAAACTTATTGAACCTCCCTCTAGCCTGCAAGCATTATTTCACCTTCTGGAGACAAAACCCTAGACTCAAGAATTAAAATGATTCTTTTTGACAAAAATGGCATTTGATGATTGCAAATGACGAGAAATTAACCTTGGTGAATTTGACTCTGATAGAGGACTGAACAGACTCAATCTAACATTGGCTCCAATTGGGATGGCAGCTGCCGCTTCGTGGAGGTGCCAAGAACAACAGATCTTTGGGTAAGCAGACAGTGCCTTCATCCATTGGGCTATGGAGTCCATTTTTCCGACAAACCGACATGAATCAATTTATTGACTAAAACTTGACTCACACTGACTCAATGCAAACTGACATGACTAAAAAACTTGACTGTAGCAAACTAACTCAAAATACCAAGACCTGAACTTAAAACATAAAGTTTGGTGGCAGTACATGGCCACCTGTGTTTCTTACAAGGCAATATATGATCAAACTATATCAAAATGTCAATGTACCCAATCAAGCAGATGCCTTCTTGATTGATTCTCCTAATCAGATCTTCTGGTCAACAAAGAATACTGGTAACTGGGCATCCAAAAAGCTAATTGACCCTGATCTCCTTCATCACCGAATATTGCAATAAACACCTTCACTACTGACTGCAATAGAGTTACCATTGGGTCCTGAGAAACATGAAGATTTACCACCTACTGAAGACACAAGGGGTCCATTTCTTGTGATGCTGATCTCTTTTCACCAATAAGAGTATGTTTCTGGTCCTCAAAAAATTCGGAACAAGTAGAGGAGCAGATATCCGTTTCAAAAAACATTTCAAAACATGAAACATAGGAGGAAGAATCTGAAATTGCATCCTAAATGGTATGATCTTCGGTAGTCTGAACATCTTGCAGGTTATCTTCGTATGATATGACAGACAGATTCTCATTCCATTCATTAATCATAAGAAAAGAAACTTCATATGTTTCGTGAAACCCAAGCATGAAATTTTTATCATCTATCATAAATTCATCCAGAGAAACTTTTTCACCTACTTGAACAAAGATATCCTCTTGTTGATCATGAATTGACTGGATTACCTTGTTAGGAAGGCTGTGTTCAGGTGAGATGAGGGCAGTTAGGTCTGTAACTCTGTCCTCTTCACTTGAGGCAGCCTCATCAATGCAATTCTCTTATATGAGATCCAGAACAACATGTTTTTCCTCATCACAATCTGTCTCTCGATCTGGTTTATCATCATCATTTTCTGAGATTGGAACATCATTTTCCTACATATCCCCATTTATTTCAACCAGATCTGAAATAAAACTCCTTCTTTCGTCCTTTTCAGCCATATGGAAATCTTCAACCAGCTGATCTTGAAAATATCCTCTAAGATTTATATGTGCTGCTGAAACGGATTTTCATACAGGTCTTCCATGATTTCTCTCTCCTTCAAGTCACCATGTCCATAAAAATTCTCAAGATCTTCAATAAAACTATGAATATGGCTACAACAGTCCTGAACTAAAGCCAAGGGTGGATACGATTCTTTATAGCTTTCGAAGAATACTGCATGAAAATATTTTAAACAATGAATAGAAGCAGGTGGCAAACTTTCATACCAAGATCGGGCTTCATCTTCCAGAGTAGCCATAAACATTTTCATCAAATAGTCTTCAGGAAAATTGATCTTTAATTTATGCACATGAATGTGAAATTTCACCAGATGAAGAGCAGCGTCATTACCTTCCACATTTCTGAACATAGGCAAATTCTGAAGCCAATCCACCTTGGGAATCTTATTCGGAAAACCTGGGATGTGATCTCGGCTCATGGGAGCATATCTTATTTCAATCCGCTCCATTTTAAAAAATATCAAAGCTACTGATCCCTCTGCAGTGGAGTCACCATGAAGCACCAGTTGCTAGATTCTTCAGTGAAAGGAGTCGCCAGGTGAATGATTTTCAGCCATCTTCTTATGTTTTATCGTTGTTCACCATCAACCATCAGACCTGAACTTGAGATATGTCCTGGGGCAAGATAATCTACAAGCAAACCATTCATCCCCAGTGGAGTCGCCACTACGTTAGCGCTTGAATCTACCTTAGGCTGAACGAAAGGAGGATTCAAGGTAACATCAAACCAAGCTCAACCTCGTAGCTAGCCCTACGAGGACAGGAGAGGGCTCTCTCTAGGTCTATCTTGGCAAAAGATATCCAATAGGGCCTAAGATGAACCAAATGCAAAACTGATAATGATTTTAGGCTAGTAAATAGATATGAAAGAGACAATTTAATAAATGTCAGAGTTTCTAGGCTGTATGGGATAAGGACAGCATGAGCAGTGATTTAACCAAAGGCACATGATATTTGATAAGGCAAGATAGGCATGAGGTTTTAGTAATCGAATTGAATTTAAATGAGATGAAAAGACTGTTTAAGAAATCTGAAAAGGGCATTAATATATGAATCCTTTCCAGGCAGAAGAAAACACATAAAGTCTGAACACTTCCTCAAGGCAGAGCACCGACTGAATTCTACCTTTCTCACTTAAAAGTGTTCACCTGGAAATGATCATGAATGAACTGCAAAACATCACATGATACATATGAAACAGAGAGAAAAACACATGCCAAAACTCATATCGCAATAATCTTATAAATCAGAGCTGCACCATTTAATTATTTCTCTGTCAAAACTATACAGTGATAGTGCTGGGTTTTTTCCTCCCACACTTTTTCTCATAACTCTCCTCCCTCTTTACAAAATGATATTCAATGCAATAAATAGACTCACTATATGAAAAAAATGAATCGGCTCGGAATATGGGATGAGTTAATCATTGTTAACTGAAGATGAAAAGCCAGTCATCGCTAAAGGGAGCAGCATTACATTTTTACTTGGATTTGAAAAGGTGACATCTGTAGGTGTGAATCTCTTGAAATTGTAACTGAAGACAGAAATAGGCCATGTGGCCTATTTCCTTGCTACGGTTGATTGTTATACATTTTACATTTGAGTGTTAGGTCTTTGACCGTTTCACTTTCCTTTAGCCGCTTCAGTGGCCTTGCTTGCCTTTCAGACTTCAAGCTCTATGATGGCTGCCTGAAAGTTTTCTGTAGAGAATTCAGAAAAAAAGAAATCTGGCGATACAACTGCTTTGGCCATTGGCTCTCTCTGGTGGAGAATGGCTGGGCTTAGCATGAACTTATAAGTCCGACACTCTCTCAACAAGAAATGTTTACCAGCATGGTTCCCTGCTCCTCTTCTATTAGTGTAGCCAGGATAGTCTGCTATAGAAAAGTGGACCGATTCTTTTAAAAGCAGCCTATGTTTTTCTACTTGTTTTACTAACTTCCACTTGTCATATGGATGATGTGATTTGTGGGCAACATTAATTTCTTTCATTGTGCTTAACACATCGCTTCCATTATTGAAAAAATCCTTTATCAAGTGGCGGTGCTTTTTGATAACTGCTTTATCTTTTTCCCTTCCATAGAAACCTACATGAGGAAAATTGTAGACAAGTCTATAGAAGCTCCTCTTTCCTATGATATGGTGCTTCTCCATTTTTGTTGCGTCAACACCATGCAATATTGTCGCACCGAGGCTTTCCAACTTTGACAGTGTTATATGGGCCGTTTTAAACGAAGATAGTAATCTCTCTACTGTCTATAGAGGTAGGAACCATGTTTTCTGCAGATCCAAATGCATTGGCTAGAGGCAAAGAAAATGAAAGTCCTCTTCACCAACTAATAATATCTGATGGAAGTTAGAATAATTCTTGATACTCCTCTCCAAAGCGGTATGCCCCTTTTGATGTTTGGACTCGTGAACATCCGTTATTTTTTCCATTGAGCACTATTCCAAAGAATAGTCAAGAAGAATGGTTGTGTCTCTTGCTTGAGCTCTTCTCTACCACCGTGAAATTGTTGGTATCCGGATAAAGTTTCGAGCTTTTCAAATCGCCAATGCAACTGGATATGGTACCTTGTAATCCAACTCCAGAAAGGCTTATGAAAACCACCCTTTATTTATTTTTTATTTTTTCTTTTTGCATTCAATTGAACTCCACCAGCATACGTTCTTTGAGTTGTAAGTCGTCCAGGTCCTTAAATGTTGTAACTCGACTCCCTGAATCCTCCAGTGAGTGTTGTTTCAGGCCTGGCCTATGGAGATAATGATGACCATCCGGGTATATACAACAACATTTCTGTTGGATATTGGAGGAATGATGTGGCTTCATGGCATAACTAACGGCAGTTGTTGTGGTGCCCATGATCAGAGAGGACACAAGAAAATAAGCAAGAATGGAAATAACATATTTATCCATTTCTCTCTGCCCGCCAAAGTCTTTAAATGCCTTTATTTTGTGTTCCTCGTTATGCATAGAGGTGGCTCACATATAAACCTATGATAGACTATGGCCATTTGAGAACAAATCTTGCAGTTGACTTTCAAGTTTCCGCTTCTATTGGAGCCTTGACAGAATTATATTTCAGACCCTTCAATCATTAAAGTTATTCCTCTCTTGGGATTGTGTTGTGAAAACTCAGACTTTGAAATATCGACAAACTGTGTAAGATACTTGTACAGCTGCAGCTCATTCTGCGGTCCAAGCGGCGATTTGGTTTTCACCGATAAACTTAACAAGATTCACCATGCTCTCCTTATCAAATCACACCAAACCTGGGTTGATAACAACAACAAAATGATTTGAACTTACAGGGAGCCAAGGAGATCGAATCATTTTGGATTTATGGAACAAAGGCGAATTTTTGTGCATGTCGACTCTGTGCGTAGCGCCCCAGCCCAACACGCTGCGTCGTGTGGGTGCACCGCGCCTGTTAAAAATAACACTGTGGCAGGAGGCCCAATGCGTCGCGCCTGCTCCCAATGCGCCGCACGGGAGGCTCAATGCGACATAACTTATACAGGAAATAGGATAGCACCAGATTGGCTAGGGAAGCTCGCTTACCTAACAGGAAAATCCTGAAGTCATCATAAAAATTACCAAAATTGCAACGCCTGTTCCAATTCCCATCAGAAAGTTCGGTACCAAAGCAGCAATAATCATCATCAAACTTTCAACCACAGAAATTATTCCAAGCAGATCAAGAAACCAGTATGAAAAGCGAACATAAGATTGACGCAAATGTACCATGAAAAAGACAATCATGGTAGAGAATCCGGCCACCATTACTGGGTATGGAAAAGATGATAAAAAAAATCGCAATTGCAAAAGTGCCACTCCGTAGTGTCCACTGAGCCTCTCATGGTGGAAAACCTTCATGTTCTCTAAGAATGATGGGAAGCCTCCTATAGACATGAAAGTCATGAATCCTTCTACAAAGGCACCACAAGAGCCCCTTGCCACAATGGCCTGATATGTCAATGTATATATCATTGCTCTTAACCAGTAATACTCAATATCTCTGTACATATTAACAAAATACCTCCTTGCCAATGTCAGGTATTGCATCCAGAAGCTCGCTTGACTTCCATTGGATTTCACCACTGTTCCTTTAATTTGAGACATTTCCTGAACCCTAGTTGTTGTTGTCATAGCATACTGAGATGACTGGAAAGCTTCGGTCAAGATTCTTATGGCCTGGGCTGAGTAAACTTTGAGCAAAGGGTCTCTAACTTCCACTTCATACATTATTGGTGTCTAAACGATCCCTTTAGTGTGTCCTTTACTTTGTCAAAATCCTAATTGATGCAACAGAGGGAATGGTCTGCTGGATTTTGCGTTCTGGGACAAGTGAGACCTGCTTGCCTGGAACCTCTTAAGACATTTTGGCTTCACCAAAGTACACAGTCTGTCCACCAGAAAGAAGGTACAGGTAATAGAAAAGCCCAAAGACTTCACTACTCGGTTTTTCTTTTGGGAGTTTTGACAATTTCTTGCTTGATAATTGTGAGAAGTGCCCGAGGTCTGCAAACATTGCCTCTGAACCAGTGATGCACAATAGAATTCCTCCCAAGGACATCCAACTTCTTCGTTGTGCATTTTATCAAAAAATTGTACATGTAATATAGAGAGAGTGCCCGATGTACATGTGGATTCCAGCAAATAATATTATAAAGGCCAATTGCTCTGTGCTTTTGACAATGTTTCAATTGTCAGTGAACTTGGTCTCAGATTTTAGATTTTCCAACTTCATTATTGTATAAGGCACTTCTGGACAGCTACAAGCCACAGATGGTTCATTTTCAAGATAATAACCATCAAACTCCACTAAACTGCTGAGCGTGTTGTATATTCGACAATTAGGATGATTTTCCAAGAGTTCATTTTGTGAATGAAGCGTATCATAAGACAAATTTGACAAATTCTTCTTCAAAATAGAGTTTTGAAGAAGAAATATCTTTGAGCATTAATTATGATGAAACTCTTGAAATAAAAAACTTATTGAACCTCCCTCTAGCCTGCAAGCATTATTTCACCTTCTGGAGACAAAACCCTAGACTCAAGAATTAAAATGACTCTTTTTGACCAAAATGGCATTTGATGACTGCAAATGATGAGAAATGAACCTTGGTGAATTTGACTCTGACAGAGGACTAACCAGACTCAGTCTAACACATTCCTCATTGCTATCGGAGCTTTCAGCGGGACTTTCATAAGCCATGTCTTTAACAATCACCAATGGCCGATTGCCGATTGCCCCTCGGATGCGATATTACGGTAAATCATTTTACAATGGTGTATTGGGTCTGGGCCTTAAATCACTATCGGTGATCAGATATGTATAAAGGTTCCTTCCCCCTGACTTCCACTAATGCGATATTGCGATCGCTCCTCCACCGTTGGATCAGTTTCGCCAAGATCCAATGACCCACACCCAATTCACTCTCACATCTCACTGCAAACAGATCTTCACCGTCCATCCATTCAATCCGACGGTGATCACTCCTCCCACTCTTGCAAGCCGCCCGCACGATAACTCGCGATAAAGCGGTTTTCCCTTGTCCCGTCCACCACATGTCATCACCTGAATGGAATTGCTGGCCATTGTATGTTTATCACTCTCCTCCCAAAAGTGGTGTGATCAATTCCACTTACCACTTCCACCCAATTTCTCCTGCCAAGAGATCTCTGCCATCCATTCACTTGATCCAACGGCTGATGCCTAATCCCCGGCCTACTCATGCATCCACCATGCAGTCCTTATGCCTTTGACCTGTATCATACACCCGAAGGGCGAAGCAATCAGTTACCAAGTATGACATGTAACAGCAACCCGAGGGCGGACCCGATAGAGGAATTAAGCATTTTTCAGGACTATTAAAGCCCGAAAGAACAGAGA
This sequence comes from Pinus taeda, assembly GCA_000404065.3. Lineage (NCBI taxonomy): Eukaryota > Viridiplantae > Streptophyta > Pinopsida > Pinales > Pinaceae > Pinus > Pinus taeda. The sequence continues at coordinate 137,400 of APFE030645120.1, forward strand.
AGGTCGGGATTTCTCACAGTTGCATCATTTCTCTGTTATAACGTAAAGCAGTCCCCATTTGCATTTAGAAGATAACAAAGGCCCGAAAGACCCATTCTATCACATAAACAGAGGCAGGGAAATAACCTCCGGGAGACAGAGGCTGAGAAGCAATCATGGACATCGACAGCACAGCTCAACAAACAAACCGAATGATTGTGGGGCATCTCTGGCATGGTAGAGATTCCACACAGTACAACCACTACCCAAAATATATGGATGCAGTTATTCCTTTGTCAGAAGAGGAAAACCACCGAGCCATGCTTGCTGGTAGAGGGGATCAAATAGTTAGGGAACGGATCAAGAAGATTAAGACCCTGAGCCTTCTAGAGAGCTTAGGAGCATTGTAGACAGGCTATAAATGGTTGTTAGTAAGGTGTGATAAGGGTTCAACTTTTGGAGATTATTCCTGCTCTGTTCCTTCAAGCTTCTCATCTGCAGTCTTTAGTAATAAAAGCTTCTTTTGTTGTTATATGTTTAATGTTCATTTCCCTTTTGTTCTAATGCTTGCAACTTGAACAATTTGTTCAGGTTTTCTATGTGTTTAAGGTGAGATAACTTTCATCTTATCTCTGCTTTGATATATTAGATCTGCAATCTTCTTTGCTTCCTATGGCTAGCCATTTACATGTGTGATTATATATGCATCTACCAGTATAGTTAGTAAGTTCATTTGCTTCTTGTAGCTAGCCATTCATCTAGGTTCATGTATGCAATCTACTGGCATAGTCAGTATTCTCCATCTATCCATTAAATCTACAAACTATTGAGCATTAGCAGCCTAAAGCCTTATGTTGTTGGGGTGTTCATGCATGTCTTGAGCATGAATCGAGCTGAAATGGTTATTTGACTTGATCCAAACCATCATCTCTTCCAGTAGTTTAGAGAACAATACTGAAGATTATATGTTACCAAGCATCTCCAATTTACAACCTTGGAGAGTTTCCTGGAGTGCTAACAGGTTCCTCCAATTCACAACCACCAAAGAAGAGGGAGGGTTGGTTTTTTGAAGTGGTGGGGTTATTTGGAAAATTTTTCCCTAAGTTGTCCCTATTCCTAAGGGGCATGAAATAAGTGTTTTTGTTTTGTTTTGTGTTTTTTTTTCAAGCTTTGAAAATAATTGTAGAATTGAAATTATAGACTGAATGAAAACTAATTGACTGAATGAAAACTAATTGTTTGAATGAAATGTTACTTGCAGAATGGAAAGGAACACAAAGACTACGAATGGAAAGGAAAACCATCTAAATTACTTTTGAAGAAATGAAGCTAAGAGCATAATATCAGAGACAATAAATGGAAGAAAGAAAGCAGTAATCACATATTACTCAGACACCTCCCCAACAATGACCCCAAAAAGTGATGAGCACTAGTATTGCAGCAAGAATGCTGCAACTCATGGGGCTACCAACTTTACTTTATCAACCCAGGGTTAGTGCAAACTTGAAGGTGACAATGATGTATACAAAAGTAAATGTGATGGGTGTTCTCTTTGTCACCGCTAAGCTGGCGATAGATCACTAAGGTTTTTCAAACCAGAATTCTATGGATTCAGAAGAATCTTGATTATCAATGAGGGAAATAGAAATCTACTCTAAAAGAAAGCTTGTCTACTGCAGTAAGGAAAAAGACTGAAATCAAATGCTAAAACACACCATTTTCTAACTAAATGCTAAGAGGATTTGCTTCAAAAGAATGCTAAGTTAACATGTATGCAATCCTATTGTCCTAAGCATGCAGATTCAAACCATCAAACCTTCTACTGCTATGCATGTAAATGAATAAAATAAATCTATTTTTCTTTTTGTCTTTTTCTTATGTGAGAGTGTGAAAGCTAATCTCTTTTGGTGATGTGGCAGGTGGATTAGGGAAGATGGTGACTGGTCAAAAGGCTTGGGAGACAATTAAGGAACCTTTGCTAGATTCCTAGAGGCTTTTTCCTCCATTCTACCTCAAAACAGGCCACTATAGGTCAACCTACAGTATATCCTAATGCGTTCTACAGGATGTCCCGAAAACCTACAGGATCCCCAGTGTTTCTACAGGATACAAGTCAGAGAAAAAGGGTGGGTGTTGAAGGTGATGGAATTCTTAGGGAAGGTGGTTGGTGGATGGAATGAGGCAAGGGAGTGCATAGGACAAATTCAGAACTCAGAACCAAAGTTGGGAGATGGCTAGATTTTCTCAACAAGCTTGGAGAAGTTTCCTTGTGAAATGATCAAATTGGTGAGGGTTTTAGTGAAAGAAAGGAATGATCATGGATTGATGATGTGATGAGGTTGTTGACTATGAAATCTCTATGTACTTCTGAAACACTTTCACTACATCATGCATGGACATTTACCCCAAAATCATGCAAACGAGAAGAATTTCAATTATCTAAGGAAAACAAAATTTCATGAGCTCGCTGCCTACTTCATGCACGAGGAAAACTTGCAAAATAAGTTGGAACATTGATGAGATCTAATGTAAGACTGAAGATAAAATAAATTATAACTAAATCCTACTCTTTCAAACTGATCAAATGTTGGCCTAAGTACAGAAAACCCTAAATTCCATGAGAAAGTAGAATTCTGTCTTTTTGGGGTTGCATAGGAGTTCTTTCCTCAAACCATGATCCTTGAAAGAAGGAGTGAGGCCAAAACCACCTACTGAAAACTTTTTTATGTTCCTTTATCTCTTCTAAGCTACTTCTGAAGTAAAGCACAAATGGAAGGGAACTAATAAGTAAACTGATCAAATATACACTACTTGCAATGAAATAATTCTAAAGACAATTCAACCATTTATCTATGAAATAAATCTAAGAATAAAATTACTAGAAGAAGAGTCTTTTCTAATAGGGTTGGGCCCTAACCCAAGATATTCAACCCTTTGATTTAACTCAGTGATGGATCAAGGAATTGCTCATTATCATTATCAAAACAGAAAATTACATAACAATGTCTTCCACAAGTCTTGAACTCGAAAATGACTAGCGTTTTTACAACAAATATTTGGATCCTAATGAGACTATGGGCCTCTTTATTTATAAAACTAAATTCTCCATCGACTTCCTTATATATAGGGAGGCTCGGCCCCCAAATTCAAGATAAACTAGCTCTTTAATTGTCACTTGCTCGGCTGCCTTTTGATCTCCATGATTTGGCTGCTTGTACTCCAAGCTAGTGTGATTGATGGAGGAATATTCGAATGAGTGAGGAGTCAATGAGGAGAATCTTCCTCCTACAATATATCCTCCCTGTCTCATTCAATTTTCAGCCCTTAATTAGCTAAAATTCCATGATTTTCTATCACAAACCTACAATCAATGCACATTAGTCCACTAGGTATAATATCTTACTTTGAATCATCTCATTAAACAAAATACAATCAAAATATGTAATTAACTGTGAGAAGAGTTGATTTGACTAAGCTAGAAAGTGGATTAAGGTCCATATAATTACCCAATTATGAGGCTCATCATGTTCTGGTTCAGAGAACATATTCTTGAGATTACAGTAGATGACATATACTTTCTGACTAGTTTATCCAAGATAGGTGCCCCCATCTCTATCCTAGGTGGGAGAAGAGGTGGAGAAAAAATGAAAGACTATATCATTACTTACTATAGACCTTGATCCAAACCAACTAAAGATGGAAAGATCAGTATAAAATATGTAACCAGTTTTCCCTTAAGAACAATATTGTTCATTATTGCCAGATTGCCGAGTAGCTCGACACTACATGTGGCCAACAAATCATACATGCAGTACTGTGTGGAGTGCTTAGAGTCATCTATTTTCAACTGGAGTGAGAGGGTATTGTTCAATGTAAAAGAACAACTTACTAAAGCAAGAGAAGGTAATTTGAAAAACTTTGGATATAGTTCTATCTTAGTCTCTTTTGCCCTAGAAAAAATCCATTACTTCAGCCTCAACAAATTACACTTGAGCCCATTGATCCAAGGGTACCCCACATGACGAGGTGGATTGATCATATGTTCCGACATGTAGTTTCGTTGACGATCCAATTCTCCCCAACCTTCTTTGGGTGGCTCTGTAGATAGTTCATTATGGTTAATGACTATCCATATGCAGGGATGGATTTTCACAATGACCTTGAGTTCGTGCTTCCTGAGGGATAACAATGGGATTTCATAGGTAATATATTTCAACCATTTGAATTTTTAAAATTCTTACAATTTTCTTTTGTGTCTTTTGATGTTATCAAGACTTAAACTATTGATTTGTCATGCAGATATTGGGCTTGTTCGACCGATAGGTGCTTCATATTTCTAGCATGCAGGATAACAACCACAAACAATAATAGAACCAACACAGGTTTTTGCGGTAGGATAAGATGTGCTATGGGATCTAAATGTAGTCGAGATCCTAACTAAGGTGGAGTGTCACATGGAGGGTTTGACTCACCGGATAGATGAGACTGCAATAAAACAGGTTCATTTGTGACTTCAGTAACACACCATCAAAGTTCCTAACTGTATTGGTCGGCTACTGCGCAAGATATATCGTGAAATGACTTGTTATCATGAGCATTTTGATTAGTCTACTTAAATATTTTCATGTAGTTTTGTATATGGTCTGTTATCACCCTAAAATTCATGTTTCTAACCATTGGAAAGTTTGCCTTGTTTCTAGCCATAGTTTTATAGGATTAGAGTCTCAATAATGTCATTCTCATTTACAAACCCTTCTTCTAGTCATGGTGTTAAAGGGTCTATAGGTCATTCCATTCTTTAAGGGTTAGGTCATAAGGTTAGAAGTCTTTAAAGGCCATATCTCTTTTCCAAATAAAGTTTGACAGCCTCATTCCATGTTCTATAATCCTTACCAGGTGTTTAGAAGTCATATCTCACATTATTTTGGAGAAATTATGAAACTAGCTGCAAAATCACTAAACTAGAGTTTTCGTAGCGTGCTACAAAACCCTTGAAAAAGCCTGTTTCAGCATAAAAAAACTTTGCTTTCTGCGTTTACTAGTCAACTTCCAGAAGGGGTCCTGAGCACATGAGAATTCAATTTTGAAAAATAAAAGAGGCTTTTCTTCCTAACATAACAAAACACAAAACCCTCTTTCAGTTTCTTCAAATTCGTTCTGAGGTGGGAGGAATTTATGGTTAAACGTGCACTATGAAACTGTTGAAAGTCAAGCTTGGTCTTCTGGTTTTAGCAGTCTTTTTGAAGATCATTTTCTGGTCACATGAAAAGGTATTTTGGAATTTTAAAGGACATTTCTCTTCATAAAATATCTAGATACAATAACCTATCTCACTTTCTTCATAAGTGTTTTCATTTGGGAAATAATAAGCTTTATTTGAAACCCAAAATTCAGAGAACGGATTTTTCCTGTTTGACACGTGTTTTGCAAGGATAGATTCTGGACAGCTGGAGAAGTGTTTTAAAAAACCAAGAGAGGTTTTTGTTCTAGAAAGTATGGACTACATAAAAATCCTCCAGTTTCATAAAATGTGTCAGGGATAAGGAGATAAAGGATCTTTCCCACGTGCCAACTTTCAAGGATCCTAAACCTAAAAATAGCGAAACATGTTCCCTATTTTATAGGGTTTGTCATCAGCAGTCAGGTGACAACGTGGGAGGCTTCATCAAATTCGAATTCATGAGGTTGCAGCTGTCAAAGAATTCATTTAATGTTTAGTTAAGGTGGTTTAATCATAATAAGGAGTTACACTCCTAATTGTTTTAGGTCTCTAGGACTGCTAGTTAGCTGTCATTTGCATTTAATAGTTAGTTTTAAGTGTCAATAGGTGTCATTAATGGAAAATTTGAATTCCCCTCATGTTGGAGGAAGAATCTAAGTCATGTAATGAACTCTATATATTGGAGAAGATGTAATGCACAAAGGGTTGGAAATTATTGAGAAAAGCTCTGAATTTGTTCTTTGTGTAAAGACTCTGTTTTCTAGTAATACAGTATTGGCCTTGCTTCTCAGGAATCATAAAGAATTCAATGTTATGAATGTCTTTTGTTTTCTTCTTCCTATTATCTACAGTATTATGAATGTATGATCACTTAGAAATCACTTACAATGCTCTAATTTCCTGCATACATTTGTAAACTGTGTTGGTCCACTATGTGTTTAATGTGTTCTACATATGTTGGATTTTGAATGCCCTGACTTCTATGCAAATCTAACGTTACTGTCAATACTGAAGCATATCTAACTCCATAAGCCAAATGGATACTTTCTAATTGTGTTTCAACCTTCTTCATTTATCATTTGTTTACTAGAGTTAGCCATCTAATCCATTATCAATATCATTAATCCTTTTGAGAGAGCCCTCTCAGGTTGAGGAGGCTAAGCCTCAGCCTAAAGTAGGTTTGAAATAGTTACTTAATGTCTACCTGATCATAGTAGCCTATAAAGATCTAATTTTGAGATAACATGGTCCATGTGGCCATATGTGTCTCGAGCACAAATTTTGTAAAACCAGACTTTATATATATATTTCTTTAGTGTTTCCATGTACCTATTGCATTTTCAATGACGTGATGTGTATTGAAATTTATTTACATTTGTTGCAAATGTCTATTACAACATGATTAGCAAGTGCATATGTCAATGTATTCAAATTTCTAGAAATATGTTCATATTGTATGAAATAGAAATTTCTTTCTAGAAGGTGAACATTTAAAAACGTATGGAAGATGGTAGGACTTCTAAATAAATAACATTAGCAAGTTGTATTACCATAAGTTGTGAGTCAAGTCGGATGACTAAACAATGAATATCATGTGAAATAGCATCAGGCAACAGATTAACCACCGTGCTATACTCAGAGATATTATTGGTAGTGCGACAAATACAAATCCCTTGTAGACTTGCTAAATCGCCACTTGGAGCAAATATAGCCCACACTGTGGAGGATAGGTTTTGAGTACTACGGCTAACACCATCAACATAACCAAAATAAGGTTCAAGAGATGCCAATATTTGCAAACGAAACATAAAAGGAATCAACAAAATCCTTAGGAAACTCTAAGGAGACACACTGCAAACACACTCAACACACTTATAGAAAATATGTACACATTGTTACTATGCATGATATCAAGTATAACATTTTTTAAGGTACAACCCATTCCTAGGCTACGCCAATGGAATCATATCGAAATCAACCAACTCATAGGCCCCTTTTACAAAGACTCACTTGAAAATATATGGGCTTGACCACATAGGTTGGAATTTCCTTGAGCCTAACTTACCAGATTTTTGGTCATATAAAAGAACAAGGTCTCCTTCTGAGAAGACACAATGCTTAGCACTTTTGTCATATTGCGCCTTGTTACATCTTTTATGAGCTTCATTAGCTATAGCAGAATCATGCCACATCTCCTCTAATTGAGTCAGATGTAAAAGACATTCCTCCTCTATAGAAGTGGCAGGGAAACATTTGACAACTAGTTTCAACGATGGAATCTCACATTCAATTGGAAGGATTGCTTCTAGACCATAAACCAACTGAAAGGGTGTATATTTGGTAGAAGTCCTTATTGAGGTTCAATATGCTCATAAGGTAGCATAAAGGAGCAAATGACAGTCTGATTTATGGACCCCTACCATATGTTGAAGCATATTTTTAAGAAATTTATTGATAGCCTCAACTTATCCATTAGCTTGAGGATAGTATGGAGTGGAACTTTCATGGGAAAGTCCTAGCTTAGTATCTATTTCAATCATCATATGATTCTGAAAATGATTTCCATGATTTGTAACAATGGATTGCAGCACACTAAACCATGCAATGCCATGATTGAAAAAGGAGTGTGCAACCATTTCACCAATGTTGTTAAATGTAGTCATTGCCTCGACCCACTTAGTAAAATAATCTACTGTGAAAATGATACAACCATGCCCCCTAGCCAAGTGGGTTACATGTCATGAAGTTGATACCCCATTTCACAAATGGTTTGATCAAAATAACAAGATGCAATGAAGTGAGTAGATCATGGATCTTACGATCATAAATTTGGCACGCATGACAATTCTGGACAACAAGAATATAGTATTGAAAATTGGTAGGCCAAAAGTAACTAGCGCATAAGATCTTCTATGCAGTAGCATAGCCAAGTAAATGACTACCACATGCCCCCAAGTGTCATTCATTTAGGACTTTCTTGGCCTCCTCATGTGTGAGGCACCTTCATAAAATCACATCAATACCACGTCTATAAAGAGTGTCACAAATGACGATGTAATTCTTGGCTTGGTATCGAATACATCACTTCTCGAAGCGAGAGGTATAAGACTAGAAATTCTGGATCTGGAGATAAATCATAATGTGTCCATACCATGGGTTAGATGAAGAAATAAAAAACAACGATAATCAGGGATAGCATTGTCATATGTCGATTCGAAATCGGGGGAAGGAAGGTCACATATAAGCTCAATGAAAACGAAGTTTTTCCTTCAACTTGGATTTAATGAATTCTAGTTCTAACTCTTGCAGGATAATGATCCATTTAGAGTATTCCCCCAAAAAAAATTGACGTGACAAAATGTATGTAATAGGGTTGCAATCTTAACCTGTTTGTTGGCTTGTGGAGGCCTAACCTAGGTTCATCATTATTTAGTCAAACAAATCCCTACACTACTGGCCCTTTCGGCATCAACCTGCAGAGCGTGGACTGAAGTATCACTCGAAGCAATATGGGGAGATGCTAGAACCAAGTTTCTACACCCTTGAGATGGATGTAATGACGGTTTATTCCAACTATACCTGCCTTTGTGCAAGTTGCTTATCCTCTGCTCTATCCTTCAATACCTTCGCGAAATGTTACAATCGGCTTTCACATAGCCCTAACCGGGGGCTGATATGCTTTCACGTTGCTAGGGCAGTGAACTGTGATATTTCCCCAAACTATGTTAGGTATCTTTTTTATCGTATTAACAGATCTTAGTTAGCTTTATGTAAACTGATGTTCTTACTTGCGTTCACTTAATTGATACAGTTATACACATTCGTGCATCATATAAGCATTAGAAGTAAAATTCATACCCAATATAACAGATGCATAAACAAGAAATAAAGACACAGCAATTATAGAATACTTCTCTTTATTGATAATTCCGAACTATTGCAGACTTGACTCGCCCTATGCACTTAGCTGCAGGGTTCCACGCACTCAACTGCAGACTTCTAGGCCTCTGTGCACTTAGCTGTAGAGCCTCTACCTATGCTATGACCCAAAACTTAGACTTCTACTCAGAGTTATCTCTCATACATCATTTCATTATCTTCATGTTGTTTTATTGATTGATGCCTTAACTACTTAGAGCTTCGATCTATTTATACAATCCCATGGTTCGTGGACCATGGGTAGATCTTTTACAACTAACATTACATTATAAAAATAAGGGTGGACAACCCTATGACTCTTTAATATCTATGCTCTCCATGACCATAAAATGAAGAGTATTTACATTAGGATTACAAAATTGGACCAAAATCTAGGCTTTAAGCCCCAAACCTACCCTTGGGGGATCCCATGCCTAACAGGCCCCCAACACAAACATTGTGACTCACCCGAGTCACTCTACAGCTGTGGAGATATTAGTGTGAAGACCTCCTAGCTCTATATGGATCACCGCAACATTGGCAGTGCACTAAGCAACCACCTGTTGGACTTCTTCCATGCACTGTTCAGTGACTGCTATTGAATTACTGCTCTGAATATTCTGTTGAGTTGCCTGTAGTTTCACGAGCTTCCCTTCAATGAAGGTTGTGATCATGTAAGCCTCATCAATCCATAGTTGTAGGTGTGCTTTTAAGACTACTTCCTTATGCCGAGTGACATCCACCTATTCTTTGAGCGCCTTTTCCTCCCGCATCTGTGCAAGCCTCTATCTAAGGGAAACCACCTACACGGTCCCTTTTATCTCATCATACCTTTGCTGCAGTTCGCATGCCTCTATCTGTAGGCACTCTACATTTAGGTCCTCCTACAGGATGGTTAGGAGCTTGAATGACTATTCGAACAGCTACATGCAGTTTGCCACTGCATTGTAAACCATCGCCATTGTTGCTGTAACAGTGGTGGTATGATGTTCCCTGATCTCCGACGAAGTTGAAGGCTAAGCCTTCAACTCCAGTTCTACGATCTATAGGTTCAACTCTAGCTGATCCATGGCCATCTCCGCTCTTGTGTCGTGCACCCTTGTGGCTAACTTATGGATGCGCACCTCCACCAGTTCTTCTACCTGAATGTCCAACTCGAGGACCATCCGACAGGCTTCCTCTATAACCTGCATAATCTGTTGATTCTGCTCGACTACCTCACTGTGTTACAGGCCAAATTGCAAAAAATTGATGCGCTACTCACTCATCACCTATAGTGCGCAATTTTCCTTGGCCCAAAGTTTCGTAGTGACTCCATACTGTAAGAGGTAGAGCATCTCCTGAGGGAGCACTGCCATGTTCAACCCTACCCCTTTCAAATTTCTCACCATGGGTCGGTTGGCTTCCTTCTCTGTAGTAAGTGCCCCATCAGGTAGCACTATTGTGTTGGTCACCCTTGTGCACAACATCTCCTTGGTAGTTGTTGGCTTATTAGGGCCTGACCCAGGTTCAAAAGTGTTTTAGCCAAACCAATCCCGCACTACCAGCCCTTTTTGCAATAGTCCCCGGAGCACGGACTGAGGTCTCACCCGAGGTAGTATCGGAGGGTGCTGGAACCAGATTTCCGCACCCTAGGAATTTCTTGATGAGGTCTAGGAAGTTCGCAAACTAATCTTGCACACTTGTACTGTTCCGTGCAACTATTCGACCCTCGCATAGCTCTCATACTGAGTGCAAAGAGGCATTGTTTAGGTCCTTTATCCTTACTTTATTATCATTATAGATATGACTTAATTTTGTGGACCCAAGATTCTTTATCAATCATTCAATATTCATAATGAGTGTTCGCAAACATAAACTGTAAAGAGATGCATAAAACCATAACAGAAGAATAAACACACAGATCTACGAGCAGATGCACAATATTTCAAAACACTTATCTTTTATTAATCTTCTTCTTTGTTACAATCCCAACTCCACCTGCTCACTCAGCTATAGGGGTCTGTGCACATAGCTGCGAACTCTACCAGGCCTCTGCACACACACCTGCAGAGCCTACTCTTACTACTACCAACCACGACTCAGACTTACAGGCTTAGAGCGAATATCATATTCAAAAACCCATAACACTTAAGATCAAAACTAGCCAAAAACTACCTTCTACCCTTAGAGCCTCACTCTATTTATACATTTCCATGGTCCGCGAACCATGGGTAGGCTGACATATTCTATATTAAATTACAATATTTTAGGGTGGAATACCCTAGACTCTCACACTCCACGCTCCTATTTTGCAAGGTCTTACATTACATTAACCCAAAACTCAGCTTTAAGCCCCAATAACATGCTATTGGGGGATCCGTTACCCAACAGCAGTCGAAGTGCCGATCGTGAGGCTAGTGGACACTATGCCAGCCTGTGGAGTGTGAACCTGCAACTCCTGCAACTCTGTTCAAAGAGCCCCCAATACCAACTGTTGTTGTTCTTCAAATTGTTGGAGGGGCAGTGACATCCCTCGTCGCCTCACCGATATCATGTAAAACCCCCTTAGTGAGGCTGATTAGGTCGAAAGAAGTCTTTGATGCCTTTTTTTCCTTTCATGGCACTGTTTGCTCTCATGGCTACAGATGCTTGAGCTAGGTGGATGTCATCTATGGGTCTGCACCACCTTGTTCTGTTTCTATCTCTGGTTTGGGTGAAGGTGACTTCTATCCTTCGCGCTCTTCTTATCTTGTTTTCTGTTGTTCTGCCAGCTTCTCAATGTTGTACGCTGCCTAGGCCTTAGCCCTTTCTTCCTCTTTCCTGTGCTTCTCTACTAGCTATGCCATTCAAAGCTTTGTCTCTTCCTTCTTGCGCTGCACAATGGACTTGTCCATTTCCACCATGGAGCTAGCTGGAGTGGGCCACTCCAGCATACAAGACTCAAGAACTACGACGATCACATCATCTATCACCAGGTATGGTAGGTTATGCCATTTCTTTGTAGGGTCATTCCGCGCCCTGATAAAAACATGGTGAAAATTTGCTTTGAACTCTGCAAAGCTCTGTAAACTAGCATAGAATGTGGCAGACAACAGCGACTTGCAATTGAATCCCATCCGGATATTCATCTCCATTAGTATCCAAAATATATTTCTCTCCTTTGTTCACTGCGCGTCCCTGGTCACCCACAACGAAGTGTACTTCGCTGCCTCTAGAAGGTCCTACGTGAATGAAGGGAACTAGATGTCTTCGGGCAGTTTCCATGCCACGAGTACTATCAAAAATAGGAGCCACACGTATTGAAACATGTTTCCTTGCTCCTGTGCCTCACGGCAGTCCGTAAGGAACTTGCCGCATAGATAGTTAAACTAGTTAAACTGGATTCCTTCCGCACATTGGGCCGCCAGTGCAACCACGGGCATGGGAACCTCATCTATGTGGCACTTCCACATCACATTCCCTACTAGGATTTGTGTCGCAACCTTAACTGTATATTTATTAATGTTGGAGATGGTGCAACTTCACTTTTTCTTCTCCAACTTGAACCTCTTCTTCATTGCTTCGGCGAGGGCCAACTCACCGCCTTTTCCTTTAAAAATATTGGCTGGATCCTCCTCGGAGTAAGGCAGTGATGTGATTTAGTGAATCATATAGTCTGTGATGGGAATGGTCTCCTCCAGCCATAAACACCCATCATGCACCAAGCAGAGAAGCTTCCTGATGACGAAGATGATCTCTGGGGCACAATGGTAATGTGACACCCAGAGCAGGTTTAACAATCCTGCTTTCTCTACACCTCTAAGCCATGTGCGTAGCTCTAATTCAATCATTTTAACCATCATGTCCATCCTCTAGAGCATTAGTTGCATAGTTGCTACATGCGGGAACTTCTCATGGTCTGTGAGGTCCCAATTTTCAAACTTCAACATAGGAACCCGCCCCAAGTGCGGTCCCTCAAAAACGATATCATCTGGGAGTAGCAGAGTTTGTAGTGATCTCTTGCTCTCATCTATGTCCTTCAATACCTTGGCTTTACCCTTGCGTGGAGGAACATATTCAGCTAACTGGGTAATAGGGTCCGCACCTTGGGTTTCAACTTCCATTTCCTTGCCCTCCTCCTCCACCAGGATTTCTTCAGATTCCTCCTTGTCAACCTCCAAATTAATGGCCTTTCCCTTTTCTTGTAGGGTGAGCTTGGTCCTTAGTGGATTTATAGGCAAGACGCACACTGGTATCATGCCCTACTTATCCTTCTTAGGTCGTGGTGTTCGGGGTGATTTAGGGACCTCTATGACTATTCTGATGCTCTCTAGGGCTTCTACTTTTGCAATTCCCTACGCAGCTTCTTCGAGTGTTGACATCATTCTAGTTAGGAGGTCCCCTGTCTCCTTCGGTCATGTTTCAAACACTGAACTTGCTTGCAAAGTCTCAAAGTTTGAAAGGTCCATACACACTTGATAACACAACAACTTAGTTCTCATATTTCCAAGTGTTTTTTGTTGGACAGGCACTTGTAATTTATAGGACCTTCTGAATTTGAATTCAACTGTTCCCCCAACATTCGGCCCACTAATGCTAGATTGGCGGTAGATTTTCAAGAATCTAGCCCATAAAGTTAACCTTAAATGCATGTCGCCCACTCCATTTGGCCTCAAACCAACCTTTGAATCATGAATAGTGACTGTAATGGTCACTTTCCGGCAAAACTTCATGTGAGCGCAACTGTCTTCGCGTTGTCGAGGATCCTGTGACACTTCACTGCTTCGTGTAGTCCTGAAATCATGTAGCTCCCGAGAAGTGTAGTTTATCATCCCATGCCTCCTTTCAGTTTCCTGAAGTGCTAAGACTGTACTTCTGTTGGCTATTCAGATGGTCGGGCCACATGTGTATGGCTTCAAATGACTACCATTCACTTTTCTTGGGAAGAGATCTCCATTTAACTTCACTAACTGGACTGCGCCACCATCAGTAATCTCCTTAATCACGTATGGACTCAGCGAGTGCATTTTGAGTTTCCCTAGAAATTTATCAAACTTACTGTCATACAACAACACCAAGTCATTCACCTTAAAGGTATGCAACTTAATATGTCGATCGTGCCATGCCTTTTCCGTTGCTTTTGAACCTGCTCGTGAAATCCAACCAAAAATCTCTCTTCTTCTAGCTCATCCAACTACGTGAGCCTCTCCTCCAGGGCTCTACGACCTGTCATACCTATGAGCATTACTATGCGTAGACTAAGTATGATATATTCCATAGGCATCACAACTTCCACTCCATAGACAAGCCTAAAAGGTTTCTATCCTATCAGCTTCTTGCATGTCATCCGATAGGCCCATAATATTGCAGGTATGTGTAGGTCCCAATCACTTCGATGAGAATTTCATACCTTAGTTAGCGTGGTTTCAAGAACTTTGTTGAATGCTTCCATTATTCCATTAGCTTGTGGGTGATAAGGTGTGCTCTTTTGGTGATACACCTGAAGTTCCTCTGTTAGTGTGTTGATCGTCTCATTCAGGAAGTGCGTACCCTGGTCACTCATCAAAATATTTGGGCATCCAAATCGTGTCAGTACATCTTCAAATAGAAACTTTGCACCAGTCGTACCTGTGAAATATTTCAATAGTTGTGCTTCTTCCCAACGAGTCAAGTACTTTGTCGTAGTGATAATGTACCTCATGCCTATCTTTCCTTAGGGCTGAATAGGTCCTACAAAATCTATTGCCCACTTTTCGAAAGTTGCAACGTCATTTGTGGATTCAAAGGCATTTCATCCCTTCGTGATGGCCTACCTGTTCTTTAACATACGCCGCACTCCTTGCAATATGCTTTTGAAACCTGATAAAGGGTTGGCAACCACAAACCTGCACGTAGAATATTTCGCGCGGTTGCTCTTCCTACATAATGCCCTCTCGCGATGCCCCCATGAGCGTCCACGAGGATGCTGCTTCGTTCAAACTTAGGTACATACCTTTGCAGTATTTCATCATTCCCCATCTTGTATAGATGCCCAGCAATGACAGAGAAATCGACCACGTGCACCACTAATTCCTTCTTTTGCTGGACAAAGTATCCTTTCGGCGCAGTTCTACCTATTAGGAAGTGTATTATATCCTCGAAATGTCCATCCATGACATGCACAACAGAAAGCTGCACGTCAGTTAATTCTTCCTCAAAATTAGTGGGTTCCTCTCCTGTCTCGATGCGTGATAGGTGGTCTAGTCCCACTTTTAATCATCTAGGATTTACAACAACTTCAAAATCGTATTCCTGGAACAATAAGTGCCATTTGCAAATTCACCCCCCCCAACACAGGCTTATTGACCAGGTACTTTAGCGCGAAGTTTAGGCTTATTCTACCCATCGTACTTGTTTATCAGTTGCATCTTAGGATTCCCAAATCGTGCTTGCATCATCCTCCTACATTTGCGCCAATCATCAAAGATTCCTTTGTGTGTACCCCACCACCTTGCGGGTGTAGTGCGGAGTACACAGTCCAAGTCCTGAAAGCATTGTTTTTTCTAGAACCTCCCTTTCAAATGCATCCAAAAAGACATTACCTTATTCAATCCATTGTAAGTAGGTAGATGTCTTACCTCTGACGACACACAACGTAGCAATCTGGTCATCATATTGCAATTCAATGTAGTTACTTCATGTAGCCGATTCTCCCGGCGTTCTATTTATTCTTCAGAATCCGAAGTGCAGGAACTCTCACGCTCCCATGTAATCCATACATCCGCAGTGGGATTCACCCAATCTTGTTCTCACGTTGTTATCTTATACATGTAGTGTAGATCATCATCACTCTCATAGTCATGGACCAGTTCTGTATAACACGATCCTTTAGTAGGATCTAGGTGTATTATTATGCACAGTGATTTCTTCTAAAATATCATCTTTCACTTCTTCAGATTGATTAACCTATTCATATCAGTAACCCAGTCAATTCCCAAGAGCGCAGGGTAGGGATTGCTGTCATCAACAATCTCTTTACTTCAAAATCTGCCAACGCACTCACTCCCTCAATATCCATGGTTACTCCCTATAGCTGCCCCATGGGTATTATTTTTTACTGATTCACCATCCTCAACTAAATTGAAGACCATTGCAATGTAGGTCTCCCCATTCCTCCCATGTCTATTTTGCTAGAACATTCACATCTGATCCCAAATCCAGAATGACTTGATCCACTTCATATTCTCCAATCTGCATGGTCAGTCTCATTGCACATCCCATCTTTGTCTTATGCTTTCCAATCTTGCGGACTACATGTAGTTAACCTAGTGTGGTCCCAGCACACCTATCGATAAGTTCCTGTAACCATTTTACAACCTTACTGTGACGTAGTAACTTCATATAGGTTTCCAGGAAAGTTGTGAGCATGGATGGGTCCATCTTTGGCTCCGGGTTATCTTTGCTTCCTAAAGTGGATGCCTCAGTGAAGCTCTTCTTAGCTTCCATGAATGTTTCCCAAGCACGCTCCAAATCGAACTCAACCTCTTTTGCCAGGGCTTTTCGAACCCATCTATTGTCTTCTAGCTATTTTCCCTTGTTATCTCCCGTCGCGATTCCACTTCAGAGCACTATATTTACATTCGGATCTTCCTTGCATGGCTCATACCTCATCATGTGCAGGTTCTAAGCCAGGGGGAGGTGGTAGCGCTCCTTTGTCATGTATCTTGGCTATCATCATACGACAATCTTCTATTTCATGATCAAACAATGTGCAATACTTGCACGATGAGCACATTGGATTAGTGGAATCACGGGCATAGCATCTTGGCCCTCCACAATTGTAGCAAATCAACTGTCTGTGACCTCTACCAGGTCCTCCTCCACCTCAGCCTCGTTCGTGACCCTGAAATCTTTTCCATGCCATCCCTTAATTCTGGTCAAGGGGCCATGTTTCATCCTGAACTATATAGGCACGCATTCTATCCATCATTAATTCATAGCTCCTCCAAGTATGCTCGTCATGTCCTACCAATCTGCTAAAGTTGTAGAACAATTGTTACAGAGTTTGCGTATACTTCCATAACAGGTGGCAGTTATCCGTGGCATGTTTTCTAGCTATTTGACAGTTAGTGTACCACAAAGTAGGCATCGCGCTAAGTCCTACTTGAGCTTCTGGCCTTAAAGGCATCGATCCTCCTCTTGCAAGGTATTTTGTAAAGACCAGGTAATGGTCTTTATCATGACCAAGGAAAATTTTAAGGATGGAAATTTATCTCAATGTTTAGAATTCTGGACGAATCTTACTAGTCCTTAATGTGCAAACTATAAAATTGTTGGTGACATTATTGTAAAAGTATTCAAATTTTTAATGATTTTATATAGAATCTATAAAATATTGGTGATTTTTAAGGTAGAAAATTTTTGAACTATAAAATTTAGGTGAATATTTTTTAGAAAAAATGGAAATTGGTGAATCTTTTTTTTTGGAAAATGTATGGAAAATTAGCCCACCTGAGAGTATTAGCCCCTAAAATTTTCCCTCATCATGACCCTGACTCTTGCATTTCATGCACCATACTTCTTCGCATATCTCTAGCCAAACCGTTCTATCCTTCTTCAAGCTTTGCATCTCAAGGCATAGATTCTTCAGCTGCCATGGATCTGTTGAACTCCTAGATTAGGATCTTGCATCGAGGTCTCATGTAGTCTCATGGAAATCTCTAAGGCCTCTACCTGAGTTTTTATATTTTGCTACGACAACGCACTGTGTAAATGTGGTAGTAGCGAAGCTACAAACCACTTGGGATGTTGTCCATCTGTCGAATTCATGTTGGCTTCACAAATTATACATTTCATCTTCTGATCTAGTTCCCAAGGCATCTTGCCTGGTAGCATCATGATCTCTTTGAATCTCGAAATTAACTGCACTTCAAATTTAGGCCTGCTAAATTCCATATTTAGTGTTGTTTGGATGTCCCCTACTCTACCATTTGAGTTATTGTTGTTGAAAATGGCAACAAGAAATTACTAAAAATAGAAGTGCTAAAAATAACATTGTTATAAATAACAGTTTGGGTATCAGTGCTCGATTGAGCAACAGGGAATGAAAAATGGAAGTGCTAAAAATAGCATTCTATTTTTAGCAGTTCAAGATGGATTCCTATTTTAGTTAGTCCTTGGACTAAACATAGGAAGTAAAATTTGAATTTGAACTTAATAGTTGTTTGAAAATAAATTAATTAATTCACCATGAGTTAATTAGTTGTGAAAAATCAAACATGAAGTCTATGTGAGGACATGCAACAATTTCTCTATTAATTGAGGAATTTATCCATCAGTTAAAGAGATAAGGATGAGTTCTAATTTGAGTAGTAATTAGTTGGCTCAGTTAACTGAGTCAAATCTAGTTATAATTGATTTAAACAATTTGTTTAAATTAAGTAAGTTCAGTTAGTTAATGCATGCTTGCATATAACTTCTCCACTTCAGATAGCTTAAGATTCTCTCATGAATAACTCATGCATGTCAATTCAGATGGAGACACATTTGAGATCAAAGAAGGGACAATGCACTATCAGTTGGATTAATATTTTTCCTACAAAGGAAACTCATCCATGATGAGGATTTATGTCCTTCGGGATTGCATAGTTGAATCAAAGGTTAGTGAGTGTGTGAAGAGGCCAATTCACACAAGTGGCTGCACTGGACCCCAATCAAAATTGTGCAAAGAAATAGGAGGCTTGGATGGCAGACCAGAGGTTAGATAGAGGCCTTTGACTGTCTATGAGTAGCAGAGGTATTGCAGAGAGAGCAGGATAGCTTTTGAGCTGATTCTTTTTGTAATACTGGATATATTTCCACTTCTATGATAATACAGAGTTGGGGTTTTAGGCTAAGGATTTCCCCAGGTTATATCTTATGTGTTATGTGTGATTGATTCCTTCTTATTAGTTATATGTGTTCTTATTGATGTTTCTCATGTTCAATTAAGCTTTCGCTAGATTGGTTGTAGAAGTAGATCAAGTATTTTGCTTTAGTCTATTGCATTATCAGGTGATCTATAGGTGGGAATTTCTACATGGTATCAGATCATAGGTGATCAAGGAAGAACAATATACAAGAAGGTAGAAGTGAAGTTTTTGATTCCTGAATATAGAAATCGAGTTCTTATCACATTTCTATTTCACATATGGCATTCAATGGTTTGAGACTCGAATATGCCCTTGATGGCAGTTTGAATTATATAGCCTAGAAGGATCACATGGAAACGGTATTAGGGGATAACAATCTAAAGGACTTCATTGATCAAGAAGTCCTGAAGCCAACTGGTGCTGCTGAATTGGCTGAATGGAAGAAATGTGTGGCTAGAGCAAGGAGAATCCTTCTGGAGGGAGTTCGAGATCACATAGTATCGAGTCTCCATGGAAAGGAGACACCATTTTCAATGTGGAAAACATTGAAATATCTATATCAGAATAGCAGTGATAAGAGGAAACTGGCACTGAAAGACAAGCTTTGGAAGATCAAGTGTGGAAAGGGAGACACAATCTCTATGTATTTGAATAAGCTCACCACATGTAGGGATGAGCTTGGAAGTGTAGGGATCATGACAGTTGATGATGAAATGGTGAGTCTTGCACTCCTCGGTCTTCCTAAGAGTTGGGATAGCTACCAGGACTAGGTTAATGGAAGAGATAAATTGCTAGATTGGGAACAACTTTGGTCGGATTTGATGTAGGAGGAGATAAGAAGAAGCACCAGAGATGTTTCTTCATCCATGGAGGATGAAGAAAATTGTTCCTTAGCGAGTAAAGCAAAGAAGGGGAAGGATAAGGTCTCTCATTCTGAATCCAGTTCTTCCCATGGTGGGAAGAAGTTTGAAAAATTGAAAGTGTGATGCTTTCATTGTCATGAGGTGGGCCATTTTGCTACAAATTGTCCACTAAGGAAATCCAAGAAGGGATACATGGAAGGATCAGAAGGTGAGGAACTGGCCTCATAGTTCGAGTTGGATTTCACACTATTCGCATGCATGGTTTCATCCATGGTGGGAAGTGGTTGGTTTCTTGACAATGGAGATTCTTTCCACGTGACTGGCGACAAGAGTTTGTTCAGTACTCTGGAGGAGAAAGATCTCCAAATACTCATAGCAATGGGTAATGATGAAAAGTATAGTGTCTCAGGTGTAGGTACAGTTATTTTTCAGAGGGAGCATGGAGCTCGCCTTACCTTGATCGATGTCAAGTATTTGCCAGGACTGAAGAGAAACTTGGTGTCAATCACAATGCTGGAAGACAGAGGCTATGATGTGGTCTTCAGTAAGGGAAAGGTTTTCCTTAGACACATCATCATTAGAGAGGTGAAGCAGATCAGTTCATGGGTCAAGAACCTGAATGCTCTTGAGGTACAAGATGCATGCAAAGCCTTGAGGAGCAAGGAAACTGAAGGAGACTTGGTGGTTGAGAGGGAGAGTACATTACCTCTCAACATGCAGTGCCAAAAGAAGTCTCAGACGATTGTGGAGGAGCTACGATTGGTGAAGCAGCTTCAGGAGGTTGTGGAGTAGCCACAACTAGAGAAGCTAAGAGGAGATCGAGTAGAGACACCTACTCATGTAGAGACCTCTAGTAGGGGAAAATTTGAGCCAAGTGGGTAGAGGGATCACATGCATGCACACCTCGAGGTAAGAGGTGGGGCAATGTGGAGTGATCATCCCAAGGAGGAGGTGTAGGATCCTTGAGGTACCCAACCTCTTTGATTCGACTTTGCTACAGGAGCCCCGACGAGGAGTAGCAGGACTGGCTGATTGGGTAGAGACAGATGTGGATGGAGTGGCAGAGAGAGCTACAGTGCAGGAGTCCCAAGGTAGTGTAGAGCTAGCAGGTTGCAACAATGCCAAAGGCACAGGAGTGTTGCACCAGTGCAGGATGGCACAGAGAGGTGTGAAACAATGTGAGATGCATGGAGTGTTGCAATAGCTCAGAGGTCATAGAGGGAGCACTTGTCAGAAATAGGTAGAGCTTCAGCATCAAAGTATGTTTCTAGCCCAACAGAGAGGTCAGTGAGAGTTTTTTTTGTTCCAAGAGTTGTTGGAGCAACCACACTTGGTAGAAGTGTTGCATGCAGAACATTATAGAGTTACAGGATCAGGTTTGAGTGGAAGCCTTTCTTGTTGAGAGGGAGTGTTGAAAATGGAAACAAGAAATTGCTAAAAATAGAAGTGCTAAAAATAGGACTGCTATAAATGGCAATTTGGGTATCAATGTTGGATTGAGCAACAAGGAATGTAAAATGGAAGTGCTAAAAATAACATTCTATTTTTAGTAGTTCATGATGGATTATATTTTAGTCAGTCCCTGGACTAAACATAGGAAGTAAATTTGAATTTGAACTTAATAGTTGTTTGAAAATAAATTGATTAATTCACCATGAGTTAATTAGTTGTGAAAAATCAAATATGAATTCTATGTGAGGACATGCAACAGTTTCTCTATTAATTGAAGAATTTATCCATCAGTTAAAGAGATAAGGATGAGTTCTAATTTGAGTAGTAATTAGTTGGATCAGTTAACTGAGTCAAGTCCAGTTATAATTGATTTAAACAGTTTGTTTAAATTAAGTAAGTTTAGTTAGTTAATGCATGCTTGCATATAACTACTTCACATCAGATAACTAAAGATTCTCTCATGAATAACTCATGCATGTCAGTTCAGACAGAGACCCAGTCGAGATCAAAGAAGGGCCAGTGTACTATCAGTTGGATGAATATTTTTCCTATAAAGGAATATCATCCATGATGAGGATTTATCTCGTTTAGGACTGTGTAGTTGGATTAAAGATTAGTGAGTGTGTGAAGAGGACAATTCACACAAGTGGCTGCACTGGACCCCAATCAAAATTGCACAAAGAAATAGGAGGCTTGGAGGGCAAACTAGAGGTTAGATAGAGGCCTTTGGCTATATTTCGACTTGTATGATAATACAGAGTTGGGGTTTTAGGCTGAGGCTTACCCCGAGTTATATCTTTTTTGGTAAGTGTGATTGATTCCTTCTTATCAGTTATATGTGTTCTTATTAATGTTGCTCATGTTTGATTAAGCTTCCGCTAAATTGGTTGTAGAAGTAGATCAAGTATTTTTCTTTAGTTTATTGCAGTATTAGGTGATCTATAGGTGGAAATTTCTACAATCATTAGAGTACTTAATATACTAGGTGAGTGCGCGATCCTGCAAAGCGCTAATTAGTGTCGCTTTCTTTATATGGTCATCTGTAACACCTTGCGCTTCCATACATCCCTTACAACAAACCAAAATTGTTTTGGATCCTTGTTGAGCCTCAACCTTGCACCTTCCTACACACCCTCTTAACCCTCATTCTCCACTCACTTCACTCATCCAGTGGTTAAATCATTGCATTATAGTCTAAAAAGGACTGTTTATATGGTTTTCTAACTATACTGATGTCTATTGTTTGGTTTAGTCTTTTGTTCATGCAGCTGCGAAAACTTGTCAATTTCCGCAGCCAGCACAGGTTTCCGCAGCCCGCACAGGATTCCGCAACCATTTTGTTAAAGGCTATGCTCCAGGTGTCTTCTGAAGGAACGAGCTACATGGGCAAGCTCCAGATGGCATGTACATGGATCGTGTCCCTTCGAACCGGCCAAATCATCCATTAGAGGCCACAGTCAACCAAAGTCAAAGACGTCGCCAACCAAAGAGTTCAGCGGTGGCACGTCACTGTTTTGGGCACGTGAATGATACGTGGCGTAGTTCCCAGCTCACAGAGGCTCTAGCGCACCTGGAGATCGTTCTTGAACAGTGAATCTAACAACCAACCACTCCGAAGATTTAAGAAGCATAACGACAGTTACACTAGATCTCGGCTGAAGAGATCTACGTGTCTATGGAACGCAGTTAATAGCATAGTAGTTGATTAGTTAACTGTAGTATTTTTACATTATAAATAACACGTTGTTGAACGCTGTAAAGAGACTTTTGATGCATAGAAATTCTGAACTGATTATGTAATTTCCGCATGCTGCTGGTTATCTCATCACCCCACTGTTTTATATGTTGTTGATTTAAATACATGAGAAGACCTTTCTGAAGATAGCCGTGTGATTATTTGATTGGCTGAAGTGGCAGAGGGCCCCTGCACGCTAAAGCCCTGTAAAGTATTTGTTTAGTTTCATTATGCTTTTGTTTTATCATTAGTTGTACATAATATGTTTTATGTTTCTACTGTTCATATCTTTACTCTTGTTTTCTTAGAGCTGTAAAATGATCAGTGCTTTTTGTAGGTTCTCTTAGGTAGCCCGGGCAATCTTTCATTTTTTTAATAACTTTTGGCATATGAGATCATCTTTTCCTTCCTGCTAACTTTTATTTTCTGCAGTTTACATTCAGCATTGTCATTTTTCAAGTTGTTATTATTTTATTTCTTTTTCTGCTAGTTAGATATCATACTTCTTAACAATTTATGATTTCGTTTTGTGGTCAAATGACTATATCAGCAGGAGATCAGAAGATTACTATGTAGTGTGATTTAGTTGTCATATTACTTACTCATAATTACTTTCCATAAAGTAGATTGAGTTGAATGGTAAAGAACTAGAAGAGTCTAAGTAGTGTGATTAATTTCTTTTCTGCAATTTACATTTAGTTATCATATTGCTTGTTATGTTCATGATTACTTCCCCAAGGTAGATTGAGCTGAGGGGTAAAGGATTTGAAGAATTCAAGTAGTGTGATTAGTTTCCTTATGCAATTTACTTTCTTGAACAGTTAAATATCATATTGCTTAACTTGTTTATGATAAATTCCCATCAGGTAGATTGAGCCGAAGGGCAAAGGATCTAAAAAGTTAAAGTAGTGTGAATTAGCTGCTTTACTTTAAGTTTGAGTTGTTTTTCAAGTTTTTTCTTTCTTTTCATTTTCAGCAGCAATGATACTGGGCCATTGCCATTAGTTCGCTTTTTGATGCATTTTGTTTTCTCTTAAGAATTTCATTTCAGTTACTGTAAAGCTTTCTTTTGAGCATTTTTCAAGTTTAGAAATCATCACCATTTACACTCCACACACTTCACACTTCACTTTCATCACCACACATTAAGAAAAGAATAAAATCCAAAAACAGACTAAAAAGCTTAAAACGACAAAAGCCTAAGGAAATGGTTATCTAAATACATATAGTACACCTCACTTTGTCAGTTTACGAACCCCAGGTTGATAATATAAATAGCAATTTAGATCACACTAAATTGACCAAAAATTTTGGCGCCGTTGCCGGGGAAGTGAAATTAGGTAGCCAATTTCTAAAAAAAAAATATAAAAACAAGAAAATTTCAAGGAAGGAAAATTGATGACTTCTCAAAGTATGCTCTCCTCTTGCGCCTAGTGTGATCTGGAGGATTAGAAAAGAGAAATTTATTGGTTTAATAGTTTCTTGAGTATGCTCTCTTCTTGCACCTAGAGTGACCTGGAAGATCAGAAAGAGAATTATTAACCTGACTTGAAGAAAAATAAAAAATGACATGCATAGAGAAAGAGATTCTAGGGGAAGGTTTTTAGCTAGAGCCAAGAGTTCGACTTTTACAAATCCATATACTTCAAGGAATAAGCAAGAGACACCTCCATCATCTCCAACTCACACTCCTAGCCCTAGGATTCCTGGAATTCAAGAGGCAGTAGTTGACTCTACCACACCATCTATTGAATCCGAAGTAGGAAGAGATCCTTTCCTTCCTTCTACAGGGAGACAGATTGTAATTGAAGAAGTAGAATCACCTGAGGAAGAGGGAGAAATTCCTCCTCATTCGCCCTTGGTAGAGGAACCAGAGGACTCTGAAGTCTCTGAGGAAACTACCATGACAGAAGAAGGAGCAACCGGATTTGGTAGAGGTAGAGGTAGAGGAGGAGGAGGAAATAATGGAGGAGGTAGAGGTAACATTGGAGGAAATAGGGAGGGAGACAACTCATTCAGATTTCCTATAGCCGATGATGACTCCTGAGCCAAAATGAAAAAAATCTCGCCATCTGTCCTCCCAAACTTCCATGGGTTAATAAATGAGGACCATGAAACATTTTTATTTGAGTTTGAGGTCGTGTGTCGAACCTATGATTATTTGGAAGACTCTCAAAAACTCAAACTGTTTCCTTCAACATTGAAAGGGGAAGCTTTGAAATGGTTCATGGGATTACCCACTCAATCCATTGGGACCTGGAATGATATGAAACAAACATTTTTGGATAGGTACCTGGACTATTGTATGCCCACCAATCATAAGGATGAGGTATTCAAGATGATGCAAAAGGAATATGAAAACTTGGAGGATTTACTTGAAAGATTTCAATATAACCTGAAAAGAGCAAAAATGAGTAACTTAGATGATGAAACCTTGAAATCCCTTCTATTAAAATCCATTAGAGATGAATGGATAGATATTTTGAACACGATGGGAAAAGGAGACATATCTCAACTTCCACTTCATGATATAGCAGAGCTATGTGTCCA
This sequence comes from Pinus taeda, assembly GCA_000404065.3. NCBI lineage: Eukaryota > Viridiplantae > Streptophyta > Pinopsida > Pinales > Pinaceae > Pinus > Pinus taeda. The sequence continues at coordinate 162,969 of APFE030645120.1, forward strand.
TCTCTCACGGGGGAAATCTAAAACTCAAAAAGGGCCTAGAGATCCTTCTCTTCTCAGAGCAAACAAATCTGCCACTGGATAGGTAAGTAGGGCTGAGATTGGTAACATGCTTGATGAATTCAAAACTGATATCTTAGGAAGTCTTAGTGAGCAACTAGACACTCTTAAGATCCATAATAAACAGAAAGCAGAAGCTGAAGCTTTAGCCATTTTTTGCCCGAAATGTAGAAAGAAACATGCTCTAAGGGAATGTCCCTTGGATGCAAAGGTTGTAGAAACATGTGTAATATGTTCAGAGAATCATGAAACCAAGGATTTTCCTTCAATCCCTGGCCTCAAAGCTGTCTTTCAAGAAGATCCAAGTACCATCAAGTCTCTATGTTTTGTTGCAAGGAGACCTTGGAAAGGGCAACAAAATCAAGGGTTTAACAACTCTATGAATTTTCAACCCCCACCAAATTGGAATTCTTGGCAACAACCTTGGTCCCAACTTCAAATCCTTTTCAATCATGGATACAAGGTATGCAAAATCCTTATGGGAGATTTGCTCAATTCTATCAATATCCTCCATCTTTTCAAAACCAATAAGCTCCACAACTTCCAAATAAAAACCCAAAACTATCATTGCCATTTCATCAACAACAACCTTCTCAACAGAATCCAAATTCTCAACTCTTGCTCCAACAAAAGTCAAATCAACTTCCTTCTCAGCCATTGCCAAGCCCCAATAATAAAAACCCTCAAAATGCTTACAATGATGGAAGGTCTACAATTTCAATTTCCTGCCTATATGATTGTTCCTCTCAATGATGTACAACTCAGATCAGGTAGATTTTTAGACAAACCTTCTATAGATATTCAAAAGCAAATCATTTCTGAGGAAGATTCTCTTGAAGCCAATAAGGGTTCTGAAGCATCTCTTCAAGACCCAAGCACTCAAAAAGGAAAATAAAAAGAGATAACCCCCGCAACTCCTATAGTTGAGCAACCTACATCTTCATCCACACCTCCTTTTCCTGAAAGATTGCAAATTGACAAAGGGGTGGAAAAACAAATCTTGTTGCCTGACTATGAATTTCTAGATGAATTGAAGAATGTCTGTATCAAGATTCCCTTGTTACAAGCCATTAAAGAAATTCCTATTCTAGCAAAAACAATAAAGGAGTTAAGTCTTAAAAGACTAGGAAGGAAACCGAGAGATACAAGAAAAATCCACCTGGTAAAAAAAATTGCAGATATCATGATGGGAAAAGTTACTATGCAGAAGTATGTAGACCCTGGTAGTCCAATTGTCAAAACAACTATCAATGGGGTAGAAATTCCAAATAATTTAATTGATTTAGGGGCTTCTATCAACATCATGAGTAGACAGACTATGGAACAGCTAAAACTTCCTAACCTTCTTTTTACACCTACTTTATTACAACTTGCAGATTGCTCAATCATTAAACCAGATGGTGTATTAGAAGATATTCAGTCTCCTTAGACTCTTGGGAATATCCAGTAGATTTTATGATTTTAACTCCCAAGAGTAATTTAGGTGGACATCCTCTCATCTTAGGAAGACCTTGGCTAGCCATAGCTGATGCTTTTATCAGTTGTAGGTCTGGGGATATGTATATTTCTGATGGTAATTCGACAAAGAAGTTCAATCTGTATCCTCCAGCAAAAGCAGTTACAGAAATAGGAGATAATGAATGGATTGATGATGAATATACTATACAGCCTATCTTTACTATTTCTGAGATCAGTGAAGATAGTCAAATTCTGAATACATTAGAAAACTTTCAAATATCTTCAGAGTATAACCACACACAATTTCAGTTAGATTCTGATGTTGAGTATCTATCATCTAGACAAATGTCTCTTTTCTCTATGGAAGAGTTTGGAAGTTCCGCCATTGAGATCTTTCCAGGAAAAACATTGAATATCAACAAAAATTTCGAAAAATCACAACAGGAAGAGCTGACCAAAATATTGCAAAAGCATTCTACTGCATTTGCATGGGAGTATACCGATATGAAAGGTATTGATCCTAAGACTTGCATTCATCACATCTACATTAAGGAAAACAGTAGACGAATCAGACAACCTCAAAGAAGGATGAATCCAAACTTTAGGGAGATAGTGAAAGAAGAGCTCCAAAAGTTACTTAATGTGAACTTCATTTATCCAATTTCAGATAGACGATGGGTTTCTCCTTTGGTTATAGTACCTAAAAAGAATGGTAAATGGAGATTTTGCATTGATTACAGGGAATTGAACAAAGCAACTTTGAAGGATCACTTTCCTTTACCCTTTATTGATCAAGTATTAGATACTTTAGCAGGCAAAAAGTATTTCTCATTTTTGGATGGTTTTAGTGGTTACAATCAGATTCAGGTAGCACCTGAAGATCAGGACAAGACCAAATTTACCTGTCCATGGGGAAATTTTGCTTACCGAGTACTTCCTTTTGGATTATGTAATGCACCCGCAACATTCCAAAGGGCAGTACTAGGAATCGTTTCTGATCTAATTCATGATTGTGTAGAGGTTTATATGGATGATTTTACAGTTTATGGTGGTTCATTTGAAGAGGCACTAGAGAATTTGGAAAAGGTCCTTATAAGGTGTAAGGAGACAAACCTTTCATTAAGTCATGAGAAATGCTTTATGATGTTTACTGAAGGGATTGTTTTAGGACATCATATTTCAGGGGATGGGATTAAAGTTGATAGGTCAAAAGTTGAAGTCATCTCGAAGTTGCCTATTCCAAATTGTCAAAAAGATGTGAGAAGTTTTCTTGGATTTACTGGGTATTATAGAAGATTTATTGAAAACTTCACCAAAATAGCATCTCCACTCTTTAAATTACTTACAAAAGACTATGAGTTCAAATGGGATCCTAATTGGCAATCTTCATTTGAAGCTTTGAAAACAAGAATATCTGAAGCACCCATTTTGAGAGGGCCAAACTGGAAACTTCCTTTCCATATTTCTACCGATGCTTCAGATACAGCTCTAGGAGTTGTGTTGGGTCAAAAGGATTTAGTTCCTTATGCCATTTACTACACCAGTAAAAATTTGACTCCCACCGAGTTAAATTATATTGTGACTGAGAAAGAGTTCTTAGCTGTTGTTCATGCAATCAATAAGTTTAGACATTATATAACATGCTACAAAACTTTTGTCCATACTGATCATTCTGCCATTAGATATCTCATGAACAAACCTGTTACCAATGGCAGCGTTACAAGATGGCTTTTACTTTTACAAGAATTCAATATTATTGTGTTGCATCGACCAGGGAAACAAAATACAGTAGCTGATTTCTTGTCTAGAATCCAAAATACTAACGAAGATTCTCCTGTAGAGGATAAGTTTCCAGATGAATATTTGTTTGCAGTAACTA